>JAHWFP010234549.1:0-37392 GCA_023313725.1 Lithobius niger | reverse complement strand
AAAATTCAGCATTTGATAAATACTGACGAGTTTTGATAGTCGCAAATCGTCGGGGTAATTTGTGTTGGCTCTCGGCGGCCCCCCCCTTCAAGCCAGATGAACAAAGGTATTTCTGCATCCTCCAAAAAGTAGTTAAAAAGTTTTAATTAGCATATACTTTCGGACTAATGACACTCAATCATACAACGTTTTACGTACTGTAAACCACGACCTGTCCACGTATAAGACGTATTATTTGCAAATGTAAATTGGCAAAATAAATCAGCGAAAATCATACACTTGAAATAACGTGGTAGTACATTAAGCCAACTTTACGTACTTGCGTTTCATTCAAGTGACGTGACCCGGATTCGAACCAGCCTAAAGCCAGATCACTACCATGCCACCTTTACCGATATGACCCTGCGTCCACTGGCATAAAAATAACTCATTGAACCCGTTATTGACAGCACAGCCGTAACCAGGACGCCATTTGACCCAATGTGCTCGGTCATAGGCAATGGAGGTGGAAAAAAATCAGTATACACGCATAAGACTCAAGGAAACAGCAGTCGCAACCCGGACCATTGCACTGTGACTGAGGTTGGCGCTAATAACCTTGACTGTCGACGCGCTATTTAGCCTCACTTACCCCCTAAACGATGGAGAAATAAATTGACATAAATTCGCTGATGACCTATTTCTGTCTATTTATTCCTTTTGAGAAAATGTTTCGTCATTTGCTTTTTATCCCGCAGTATAAATTTTAACAGATTCATCTACATTAGTGATGGGGGGGGGGACGGTGGCTTTACGAGCGACTTGAAAAAGCTGCTAATGCACGAATAATAAAGGGAATTTTCTTAAGGTGACTTTTTCACCCCCCCCCCCCCCCGACACACACAAAGACGATACAATGTAAAAACTGTTAAGTCTCTCAGAGGAACATTTCGACATATTTCTAGAAAACTCGACACTCTTCAGTTCGTTTTTGTTCATTTATTCAACTGTCAAATGCACTGTGACGATAATTTACGTGCACACGACGTCGAAATAGGTCATATAAACTTTCAGATTTTTTACTTTTGCTCTAATGATAATGACAAAGAGATTCTCAGTTGTCAGAATCCTCACCGAAATCTTCGCTAGACCATTAACAAATTTAAAATACGTACTCTTTCGACAGTAAGCAACATCATTGTAGGATTAACAAAAGTTCTAACGTCTGGACCGCGCAAGCAAACAAACAAACCAACGAACAAAACAAAACCCTTAGACAAAGCGGTACCAGTATTCGCACCGCTTCCCGACTCCAAGTAAGCCCGGCTTTTGCAACAGGTTTGGTTATTAAGACTCAACGTGCAGGCCTAATCCTAACAACAATCCGGAAGTCAAATTACAGTGCGTGCAGCGAACAGTTCCTCCCGTCCCACGGGCTTTGTTATTGTAGCCCCAATCGTAAATTGTGTGTGTACGGCCTGGCTTTTAGCCCAACCAATGGGACTCTGTTATTAAAGCCAAACTTGATGCCTCCGGTAAATGGCCGTGTGCGCGGCCTTCCTTAAGTCGTTTTAGAAACAAGGGTTTAGCACGTGCAGGGATTCAGTGGAAGGCGCCAGTGCGTGCTCGAGCGTGGATGATTCGACTGATAACGTCACAGCTCCTAACGCACAGCGGGGAACGAAACCATGAAAAATAGAGGAAGCATTTTCATCGCTTATTGTATAAGCCACCGTTAAAGGGAATCTTTATTAAGATGATATTAAGTGCGTAACTCAGTTAAAGTTCACGTTAAAACTTAAAAATTAATCTATCCGGACTGTGACAAAGCGTTTTGGACATTATATACGAAGATGAAGCAGTTTCACAGTCGCTACTCTTACTCAGTTGTACTGCAGGACTCTGTTCTGGGACCCATTCTTTTCATCTTCACAAGAATAGTTAACAACCACGTAATGATTCCAAATGCATTCCTCTTAGGAGCGACTTCAAATTGTATGATACGAAATCACTTGAGACATATATGACCATTAACCACCATGGTCAGAGAGCTGGATGTGAACTTTAGTTTTGTACAACTCTTTTCATCTTTGGACCATTGTTACAGCATTGGATTTACATCAAGAAGACACACTGCTACAACAATGAAACCGATGTCGTACGTAAAGTAAGAAAACGAAGGTCTCTGATTTTTACATAGGTAAGTAAAAATTCCACCTCTATCAATGTTTATGTATCCCAAATCGTTTCTAAAAGTATGAAATTAAGAGAAATATTAAACTATTTCACCCTATAAAGTAACAACTATTCATTTTAAAAATAATTAACGTTCTTAAGGAAACAGTTAATGCAAAATGCAAATAATTTCATTTTGTACTGGTTTGCGCAGTGAATGTTAGGAGTTTGCCATTTCCTAACGCCTTAACAGACTAAATTTGTAGGTGTTTTGAAAAAAAATACTTCAAAACATATTTTACCATCATTTGCATCCAACTCATTGTTGCACTCAATGGCGCACCGAGGGAGGAGGGGGGGGGGGATGAGGGCCACTTCCTTCAAGACCCGTAGTTAACAGTAACATCTGATAAAAATAAACAATAAAAATTAAATTTAATTAAAATAAAAAAATGCTAATTTTCTGACTAAAAACATAACGAATTCCAGATGTAACTTAGTTGAAAAAAATAAAACTTTATAATTTTGGCTCGAGTTTCTTCGACTATTTTTAAATTGTCTCGTTTTTCCCAAAAGTAAACAACAGCTCGTACTTTTGATTTTGTCACTATAACCATGCACTACTCCAGTGCGATCGATACTCCTCGAATGTCTGGTATATACTGCAAGTCTCCCAGCTATTCATGTTCGTTTCTTAGTTAAAAAGACGTTTAATAATCATTTAAAAAAAAGCATTGCATCCGAATGTATGCTGCATTAAAAAAAAACCGTAGTAGACTTCCCTCGTTTAACTTTTTCAGTCAAGCAGAAAAGAAAGAGTGTAAAACGAAAGGAAAAAAAAAAAAGGGAACTATAACCGGATCGACACAAATCTGTTTTGCGGGGGGAACCCGATTACTGAGGGGAGCACGTTCACGTGCGGCATTAAAATTATGGCTGCCAGCCCGAATGAGCGTTTGTGGCTTCTCACAACTTGACCTGAGTTCGTGTTTTTACAACGAAAAATCTTAGCAGCTTCGGGATTCCACTAGTTCAGGCATGCACTTGAAGACAAGGGTGGGGCGGGGGGGGGGGGGCAACTTGTTTCTTCGTGTTTGCTCATATCTCAATTAAGTTAATAAAGCAGAACATTGCGCTGGACATTTTCCAAACCGCCACCCTCGGCTTCTCAAGATGGACTGGACATTCATTATGTTGGACAGCTCTCAAGACTGGAAAGGGGATGAGCTGGTAAATGCGCTGAACCAGAACTGGCAACTGACCAGCTAAAGGGGACATTCTAGCGTCCGGGGGGCAACACCAAGCTGCAATTAACTTCAACTTAACGAACGTAAGTATAAGTTCTGGAGGACATGAAGAGAAAGTGAAAAGGAATTTAAGCTATTCTATATATATCGGGGTTTGACCAAACAATTTAAATGTAAGTACAAGGTACTTACGGATACTGGGAAAACTGGAATATACTAAAAAAAAAGACATAATTATTTTACTGGAAGAAATGGTGGGAATTCCCTGTAATCCTAGTCTAATGTAGCCTTCAGTGCTTCAAGATTCCATAATTCGATAGTGGAAAATACTGGAATATACCGACACAATTTTTTTACAGGAAAATAGTGGGAATTCCCTGCATTCCTAGTCTAATCTAGCCTTCAGTGCTTAAAGATTCCATCATTTGATAGTGGCAAATACTGGAATGTACCGATACAACTTTTTTATTGGAAAACATTGGAAATTCCGTGTAATCCCAGTCCAACGTTGCCTTCAGTGCTGGAAAATATCGGGAATACTGTGTAATTCCGCGTAACTACATTGTCCAGAGTGATAGTTTCAAAGCTCAGGGTAAAATCCCCAGCTATTACTGGAAGTTAGACGGGGATGGCAAAAGCTAAGGCGCTCCTCAGATCGCTCTGGACAACGTAGTGGTGCAAATAATGACTTAGAACGAGAGGGAAAGTATCAGTAAGACGTTCGGTGCGAGTTCCAGTGATCACCATAGCGCCTAAATGAAAAATTTGACTTTCAATGCGGGTATGGAATTGTTCTACGAAAGCGGTTCGAGTTCGCCCGATTTATTCTATACGTACTTTGCGTCCGTACGGTAAGTGTTCCAGCCTATATGCCCCTATGGCTTAAGTGTAGCGGCAACTTGGCCACGCATCTGAATCTACAGCTCAATGCATTTACGAACACAACATGAAATGCAAGTCTGCTAACGATACCTAACGAGTCCAGTTCACATAGCAAACATCAAGTTAAGCCGTTGTAATCCTTCATACACTGAAACAGTGTCTTACGGTGACTCAATAATCTTAATTGCGATCGATGCTTTGTGTGCTCTTGTCGTTCCTAAAATAGTGTGCACTCAACAAGAATAGACTGCAATAAAATAACACTCGTGCTTTAAAACGGCGTTCGTAATGGACTGTGGACGACCTATTTTGTTGTTCTCGAAATCAATACACCGACTTACCCACGCCCTCAAAATTATTTCTGTGGTCGGACAGACCAACCACCTCTTCCTCCCTAACCCCTCCCCTTCCCCCCCTTCAACTCCATCAACCCGGGTGAACGCAGCACGATGGCTCAGAATAAATAGAATTCCCACGAGGAGAAATTAGACGAAGAGAAACATGAAAAATTCATACCTTTCCTGCCAAACTGCTTTACACATAAATATTTTTTTCTTACAGAATGGCCAAGAAGGAGTACGATATATAATTGGGTTTCAGTTCACAAAATGATTGCGTTGCTTACCACCAGAAGAGGCGATCAAGAAACAGATCTCGAACGGGATCTCTCCAGATCATTAGGACAAGGCTCCTAGAATATTAACCGTTTTTATTTTGCATTTTTCATTCCAGGTTGAAGCTGACGGCGATAAAGAAGGTTATTTTTGGTTTCACGTTGCTCTGCATTCAAAATATTTACAAACCTGTAAATAATTAAGGGTTCTGAATATCGCAACTACTTGATGGAGCAAGAATCGGAGAAATATCTCGAAGTTTGGATGGAAGGTTTTGCATTAACTGTAAAGGAAACGTCCCAACGAGAGTCCCTACGGTTATTGGGGTCTTTCCTGTTCGTATCTCCGGGTTTGTTTAAGTCCCTACAAATCTACTTATCAGGGTCCATTCGCAAAGCTTTTTCGATCGTATCTCCGGGTTTGTTTCACTTAGGTTTCAAGAAACATTTTTTTTTTAATGTCCTAGTGTAAGAAGCCACCCTGCCCACCCCTTCTATACCTGTCAGACACATACAACTTGTGACTGCGGCCGTTCGTACCCGGTGGCTACGCTAGCCTAGTCAGAGGACTAAACAGTCGCTGTTATCGTTCGTCATTGGTTGACTATAATGACGTCACGACACACAGCCATTTGTTAAATAGTGGATATTCTGGACAATATGTTAGCATCTCTGACTAAGACTTCTTTTTGCTTTCCTGAAATTAACAGGGAAGCAGCAGAGACTACTCACCAGGGGCGGGTTGCGCTAGTTGGCCGTGCTCCGTGCAAACATTGTAAAACACTGACGCATTCAGCACAGAATCGTCCGCACTAAGTTAGTGAGTTTTCAATTTCGGTGTTGACTACCAATCAACCTACGGAAGAACCATTATCGTTGTGAGATGTTTTACTGCGAATATTTCTTGGAGTATTGAATAACTTAATCTGAACTGCAGAAGTTATTTATTGTTGACGAATTGTTTGATTGAATGAACTCCTTTTTTTTTTGGTAAATGTTTTTTAATTCATTCCTTTTTTTTTTACTGCAAATAGTTAGGTCTAGGCAAGTAAAACGATTGTGAAATTTGTACAAACATATTTCATCAGTTATCAGAATCACACAGTAGCGTGTACAGATATCCGAGAGGGCAGGGGCAACTTTCAGTAGCAACTTTCAGTAAAAGGGCAAACCGAGGCTTTTTTATTCTGAGGGCTGTTTTAATTTATTTATTTTTAGCTTGACACGCCTTTTTTAGCCCTTTTCTGCTCTTCTCGCCGTCTTTTTGGTGTTTTTAGGCCTCCAGGCTCTTCCTCGTTGCAACGCCAGCATTTACCGGTACAGAAAAACAAAAAAAAAAAGGCATTTTTTTTGCCAAAAAAGGCAAAAAAAGAAATTTTTTCCCCCAAAAAAGGGCAGGGGCAATGCTCCCTTGTGCATCCCGCTGGAAACACACAACTTATTACCGCAAAGAAAAACACAGCAAACTTGAGTGGTAAATCAGAAGGCAACACATTGAATTCCAAGGTAGACTAATGGCGATCATCTACTTTAGTGTTTGCCATAATGTTGCAAAGCGAGAATGATTACAGTGATTACATTGAAACCATTGATTACATTGCCACAGTAACGCAATTGGCCTTGACCAAGACAGGCATGCTGTTGGTACATACGTAGTACTGGTTTAAACACGTGCCGTGCAATTAATTGGTGTTCGACAACAGAGACCCTTCAATTAATTCATCAGGCACATTTCCCGGAGTCATATTGTCACCAGCAGAGAAGGTAAACTCATTGCGTGTGCACTTAGATAACTGTAGCCGTCTGCACCAGCGACAAGATTCATGTGTCACCTTAGTTAGACTATAATTGCTGAATTTCGTGCTAAGATAGGGTCACTGTTGCCTTGTTGCCGATTTCTCCATTTTGTTGGAGCAGTTTTTGTTCTTAACCCAACGGCCAAGGTTAGATCGGCGACGAACAGGCATTTCAGTAGTCGTCCAAACCAACGTAACGTAAGCAACGTAACTGCTTTTTAAAACAGCGACTATTTAAACCAGAAACTTGATCAGTTATTCCCATTTTATCGTTTTTAATTGAACTTCTTCGTCAACAATAGTTTGTTCTGTTAATTGTTTAATATTACATTGCGTGAGATTAAACTGACCAATAAACACGCTTAGTAGTGTGTTATTGTGTGCGTGGCGTATCTTGAGTCCAGCTAATATTTTGTGATCGGCTACGTCTTCCTGGAGGGGGTGGCTTTAATCGATGGCCGCCATTGTTTTTGTAACCATCTTGGATATCAACAAGGCACTCTGCTACTGAAAACGTACAATCGATTATCTGTGTTCGTTTTGCGGAGAACTCAAGATAGGCCGCGGACACTATAATTGATCAAAGTTTGCAATGCAGTCGTTTCATGCCGGAGCTGGAAGATTCCCATTGGCTTAACATGGAACAGTTTTTGATGATTATTCCTCAAGGACGTGCCTGATTTCTGAACTGGTTTCTTAAAACTCTTATGTATCCCTCTACTAGTGTGCACAGTTTGGTTTGTATTTTGTTGTGGTTTACGTGTGATGTGCTAACTTTGATTGCATTAGAGTCTCGTCCTCTCGCTATGCTCGCTTCAATCCAGCAAATTAGTTTTGGTCAAGTAAATTGACTTTTCATACCAATTATCGTATTGTATACAGCTCCAACTAACTTGAATAAGATCGTAGAATAAGATCGTGAGTACGGCTTCAACTTGGCAAGGGTCGAAGATTCGTCTGCCGTCTGATTCATCAAACAATATTACGAATTACATGAAATCACTTAATTGTCAAGGATTTTGGACACAAGCATTCAAGCAACCCTCCTCGGAAAACAGATGTTAAGGTCGGTTAAACGAGACGGAAAGCCAATGGGCTCGAAATCGGTGAGTAATTGAACTGTACTAAAATTGTGAACATCTTAAGCAAATTGAAATTTCTAAAAGAAGCACACAAAACTTCGAATTTATAGCACGGAAGTTTTCGTGTTTTCCTCTTTAAAAATAAACACGGGAAAAACCGTACTTCTAATTGAATTCTGAATCCACTGAGCGTAATATTTTTAGCTGCAACTTAATAAGGTTGCTCGTTCGTCGGTGGGCGAGCGAGTACTAAACAGTTCCGGAGTTAGGGCGTCAAACATTTTTTTTTATAGGATCGTAAAATTTGCGCTGTAAAGATGTTTACTTAGCTCCCTGCATGGCAGTCATGTTCTGCGCCCAGAAAACCTTTTCGAAAAAAAATGTAATCATTATACCACGAAAAGAGGAGTTCTCACGACACTCTTAAAGCAAAATCACCATGGCTATCCAACTGAAATGTATAAATTAGTTCCAAGTTCTGGCGTATGATGATCACAACGGTTGATGGGGAAGTTAGAGAGGCAGGTTGGCACTTCGGTTTTAGGTTCGATTTTAGTACAAAGTATGGGTTACTTTTTTATATTGTCTTTGTTTTGCAGAAATAACATTGTCATGGATTCGTTAGTATTCGAAAATATTTTATATATAAAACCTAATGAACCTAATGTGTTTTACTACTTAGTGTTCCTACTTCGTGTTTACATAAATGAAAGTTCCGGATGCGAGGGTTTAAAGAGACATCAATCTTTTCGGTATGTCGTGCGACCCGATGAGAATAGCGTTTGCAACATTTACACAGGCTAGCGTTAATGTCGCAAAATCGTCTCGCACGAAAGAAAAAAACAAGAAAATGTCTGTGTTGGCAACATTTACATACGTTTGAACTAATGTCGCAAAACTGAGTCATACACGAAAGCCAACAGGGATGAATGTACCTTCAAATTTAAGAAATGTTTTAAGAAAACAAATTATTAGGGTTAACGGGTACAAATTTAAGTAAATCGAATGCTTCTGATTGTTGCTGTTTAACCAATGAACCAAGCTCGCTAAACTACGTTAGGTACCAGTCATTATTTATCTCGGGGGTGGTTATGGATTTTTGTACCCTCTTGAGGGGGATAAACACACAAAAAAAAAAAACACTGACCAAACAGGAAGAAGAAGGATTTTTTAGCTCTCAAAAATGACACTTTCTAAAACTTTCTAAAAAAGAATTAGCTTCTAGGAGGCAAGTGTTTATATAATTTTGACTTTATTTCTAGTGTCACCCCGTCAAAAGTGTCATTTGATCAAATCACTTTCTTAAAAGGTTTTTACACCGTGTTTTTTTTTTCATGTTTGACATGTTGACATGCTGACTCGAATAGTGCCAATGTGCGACCAGTACGCAAAAAAATATTCTACAGCCATGAGTCACGAATCTCGGTCAAAAGGTGGTTGAAAGAACACTTCTTTGAAAGATTTCAAGAACATGCTTGAAGACATGCCTCGTTTTTCACACAGTTGGGAACCTATCGATGAGAATTGCTATTTTTTAATTTGTCCAGAGGAGCTAATCTACACTTAACCTAAAAACGCCCACGAAAAGCTTACTTTTTGTTGTAGGGTGGGAAAAGGTCTTTTTTTTTTCAGGGTCATCGAAAATTTTGAGGTACCAGTCCCTTAGCAACAACCATTTTAACAACTAGAATTGTACAGTGGTTGCACAGCGCCCAAGTTTAGTTTAATAGGGGCGTCTTTTGTCTGCCGTACTCCTTTAGTTTTTTTTTTTTTTTCGTTTTAATACTAACGTTTCCCTTAAAGTTGACCATCGATGGGTCACCTAAAACCACCGATACCACAGGTTTTCCACTCTCAAACATCAACCTGAGGCCCCCTGGAATGGTAGCAGACACGTCACGCTGAGCTGCGGAACAGCGCTCGTCCTGTCCCGACTAATCCATCGAGCGGGTTTGGCAGCTAAAGGCGGGCATTAGTCTCGCCTGGAACCCATCACCTGGACAGGCGTACAAACCGGGCCAAGAATCAGAAACGCGTCACCCTCCTCACACGGAATTACTCCATGCAACTCGTTGAGACACACAATAAGGCGAGTGTGCGTAGCAAAGGGAATGAGGTTTACGGATTGAAGGAGCGGGGGGGGGGGGGGGGTTGGGGGAGACTTGGGTGTCACGTCAACCCCCTCCCGCCATCCCTGCAACTAGATCGATCGCCTGGGGCCAACGGGATGAAGCCTCAGGACAACAGCCATCGATGAGCCAATTAAATTAGCTGCTGAAGCCGTAAGAAGGAGAAATGGAAGAGGGAAAAAAGAAGAAGAAGAATTGGCAAGGATTACGCGAGGTTGATCAAAGTTTGGCGAAGGTGTCACAACAGTGCATTTGAGGTGAGCACGAGCGGGAAGAACGAGCGGAATTTGCGCAGAACCCAGTCGAATCGATATTCCTTTCGGCCGTCATTCGACGATCCGTGCTGCAGCGAGAGAAAGAGAGAAAGACAAAAAGAACGCAGGGCCACGGGGAAACGTGCAACTGAGCCAGACGCCGCCACCCAACGAGAAATGCGATGCGGCCCCCCACTTGCTGCATGTGTCTCCGCTTTTTCCCTCCCTGCTGGCTGCACGCATGACCCCGAACACATGCAGTCAAGCCTAACCTGTCACAGAAAACGCCGAATGGTGTCAGACAGCACGCAGGACAGGCGTCGATTACGGTAGCGCAACGCCGACGTATAGTTGTGTCTCGTCCCCCCCACCCCTGACATTTGCATAATCGTATTAGTTTCGTATTCACTTGCTCAGTTCTGCCAATTACCCAGGCACATACGTACTTAATAATACATATTTAAATTGTTTGAAGTACTCAAAATCTCTGCAATGCTTTGAAAATACCAGGCTATTGCCAAAGTGGGATAAAAACTGAGAATAAACAAATGTTGGGATTTAATAGGACATGAAGCTGGTGAGGTTAATTTTTTTTTTAATGGATAAGGCTGGTGCTGTGATATAAAATCGTAGTAGGACAACGTTTTAAAAAAATTGCATGAATATCAGTAAATTATAAAAAGGAAATAGAAAAACAAGCCAAACAACGAAAATCATATCACAGAAATAACGAATTAGGGCAGGTTTACGCACCGACAATTTCATCGCTCACTAGATTTAACTTGGTTAATACTAAATCTGCTGGCTGCTTCTCGCTCTAACCTGAACATCCGGCTTTCGAGTTGTCTTTACGTGGTAACTAAGGCAACAACGCGGATGCAGTTCTTCTCCTCGTGACTCGCGGCACGACGTAAGATGCGTGCAACATGACAGTGTCGATTTATGACATAAGAAAACAATTTTTACTGTAGTACAAGATGACGGACTGATTTCTATATGCCGGCATTCGATGGTTTGTCTTCGATTCGATAACCCCGAAATGGACGCCATGTTGGATTTTGAATTCTCGCTGCGAGCAGCTGTTTATTCTACCGTCGTCTGATCACTGCCAGAAGCTGTACATTGTGCAAGGCTAGCAAATTTTGGAAATTGCATGAAATGACAACAATGTTGCAGCAATTTTTAAAATTACTGTTGCACTTTGTTCTTTATCAGTGTTGTTATTTATAACACATTTAATTATAACATTTAATTGTTATCTACCACGGCATTCATTTCAGTAGAAATGGGAAACTAATCGTAAATAAATAACGGTTGACTAGCAAACAGACTTCGGCGGGCGAGAAGGTCTCTTTGCGTAAACGGCTCCATTCAGTCCCCAGTCACCGACGTAATATCATTACCGAATATCAGTCCTCCACTAGCATAGAGAAGGAATACTGAAACCCATTATTAAGATCACAGCCAGTGCTTCTCACAGAATTTCTCAAAGTAATGACAAAATGTCTCTTTTTTCCCCAGGAAAAAAAACCCTTTTTTACTTCCCTTATTTAATTTCCTTTCATTACCCTACTAATTTTTAACATTTCCTAATTTTAAAAATAATATGGGTCAGTTTCGATGGCACAGGAGCGGTCACCTATTGACGCAAATTGAAAATAAAATTCTGACGACTACTCATTGTTTTAGAATTAAGCCTAGTCCTCTTGTCGTTCTACTAGAAGTGAAGGCTATGCATGGACCTGTAAAAATTAGTACTATTTTCAGTTTCCGAATTTTCTCTGCTACGCTGTTTACCAATCCATAATTCACTCCGATCTGCATGTAATGATTTGGTTGCCCTTTCGTCGGTAGACAAATTTATTCTTCACTAGAAATAAGTTAATGCCTTTTCCTTTGGAGTCAGCGTACACGAGGTAAACAAGTAGAAAATTGTGGACATACCGAGGTATCGAGAAAGTGGGTCGAGAGAAGATCGTCAGTCACTAGAGAAAAACGCCACTTGCAAATAAAACACAGAATTTATCCATTTTTTCAATGTTTGAGTGGAAGCACTCATAGCAGTGACTAGGACTTGATCCGACCGAAGTCTGCTGCATATCCACAATGCGCTATGACAGTGATCTGGGGACAGACTGGTTGTTGTCTCAAAGCCGGGTCACACCACTCCAACGAACACACGTGCATAAAAAAAGAGACATACTACAGTTGTTTCTAGTGTATGATTTTCGCTGCATGGCTTGTTTTCCTGTTTCTTTTATAGAATAATTAATTGTCGTACCTAGGCCATCACTTTACTATTATTACTTGGTTTAAATATTCGACCGAGGAATTCACAAAAATAAAACCTATTACACCATCTGACACTCGCAACAGTTAAATACTGACTTATCCAATCCATGCAGAATGACTCTTTCATTTCGTCCACGTTGCGATTCGGAGTTCGTTCTCCGAATCACAAAATTTGAATCCCCGTTGCTTGTCTCAATTAGATAAAACAAAAATAGATAAAACAAAATATATGCGCGCGTTTACGCAACGACTCGCTTTGCATTCTCGCGTCTAGAAGCTGGAAATCGTCTGAAATTCCAACATGGCGGCATTTTTTTTTTTTTTAGCTCTTAATTTGAGTTTAGAAGCGACTGCGGAAATTGTTTCGTCAGGAGGAATTATTTATCTTATTGTCACGGATTACAAGCCTGCAAGCGTTTACTCAAACGATGTGGGATTTAGCTAATCTAGGATAATCTAGGCTAATCTAGAAGCGGTGTTAGGGTGCGTTTACGCAGCGACTCGCTTTTGCATTCTCGCAGCTAGAATTCAATCGCGATGGCAAAGGTGATATTGCCATGGTAACAACGCTAAATGGATTAGCTAAATCCGACATCGTTTGAGTAAATACTTGCAGTCTTATAATCCGTGCCAATAATATAAGAATTCTTCATGACGAAACAATTTTCCCAAACACTTCTGAACTCACGTTATTTGCTGTTTTCGTTGCGAGGCGGCAGACATAAAACCGCCGCCATGTTGGAATTTGAGGTGATTTCTAGCTTCTAGCTGCGAGAATGCAAAAGCAAGTGGTTGCGTAAACACGGCCTTACCAACCGCAGCGGGGATTCAAATTTTGGGATCCGGAGAACGAACTCCGAATCGCAACGCGGACGAAATGAAAGAGTCATTCTGCATATCAGGATTGGATAAGCCAGTATTTAACTGGTGCGAGTGTCAGATGGTGTAATATGTTTTATTTTTGTGAATTCCTCGATCGAAAATTTAAACCAAGTAATAATAGTAAAGTGATGGCCTAGGTACGACAATTAATTCATCAGTATCTTTATTGGTGTGGCAACGATAGTTTTGCTATCGATTAAATTTTAGCGGCGAGAATGCAATGGCGAGTAAATTGAGTAAACCCGCCTTAGTGACCTAGCTGTCGACGCGCCATTATGCCTCAATCCCCCCCCCCCCGTTTAGGCCAAAACCCCCCCCCCCCCACTTACTCTCAAAAAGTTTAACGAGTCACAACTATTTTCAGTTTCCGAATTTTCTATGCTACGCTGTTGCATTTCCCTTACCAATCCATAATTCACCCCGATTTGCATTTAATGATTTGGTTGCCCCTTGGTATTTGGTCGGTAAACAAATTTACCCTTCACTAGAAATAAGTTAATGCCTTTTCCTCATCCGGTCCCTAATCTCCCTTCCCATGAACGCATTATGAGTTTCCATGTTGCTGCCCCATCGCCCTCGCTTCACGCCTGACCCCAGACGCACGCAGCGAAGTCCACTTTGACAGCAATGCGCAGACAAACACTTCAAGCGATAGCAGTACCACCCAGCGCCCACGTCTATAAATAACTCTTTTTCCGACCCAATGCTCTATTGTGTGGGTTAAATTGTCGCTCTAAATACTCGAGTGCATTGTAAATAAGTCAGTAGGATGGGTGCGCATGGCCCGTCTCGCCACTAAGCCACGCCATTTAGCCTCTTCACTCAAGGGTGATCCACAAACAATTTATGATTTCCCATTGTGAATAGTCCCCCACTCGTGAATCTCTCCTGTGTTTTGATAAAAATTATGGTTTTTGGAGGAATGCAATTACTCGGCTGACTCGTTGGGTAGGCACGTCTCGTTTTGTGTTTTTGTGCATTTACAAACTTGTTAAACAAATGCGTATTACAAATTTAACGTCGTTACTATTATATTTTTAGTCTTTCATTCATGTTTCATCTTTCACCCTTTTAAATAAAATTACAGAAACGAGTCACATTATTTGTAAAGAATTAAATCCATTAATATTGCAGTTTGTAACTTATAATGAAAATGTAGACGAACTAAGATAAAGTTTTGCGTAACCATGTGATTACATCCCAACAAATTAAAAATTTCCAGAAACATTCTCGTTTGATGAACATTTGTGCGAAGTAATCTTTCAACCGAAACCTTGTTATTTTTTTGGCAAGGTACGTTCGTAATTTTGCCGAATTCATTCGAATTCACTGGCAAATATTTTGTTGTTGTCATCATTTCTTGACATTTTTAGAACATTGTTGCCAGTGCACCGCATTGTACAGTAACTATACTTTGTTCCACATTATGTTTTCAGAAAACTGACTGTATGACGCCACGTTTTCTTCCACTACGAGTGCAAAAAATCCGTAAACATCCCATTCGTAAACTCTAACAGTAACTGTGTAGAGTCTCCAAGTGTGATATCCACATGTTTTTGCACTCTTAGTGCAAGGAAACGAGTCGTCAACCATTCAGTTTTCTGAAAACATAATGTGGAACAAACTATAGTCGTATGTCTCACTCTGTTGGCGTCGTCTCACTTCGTATCGCTTATTCCAATTGAACTGGACATTTAAAATAGGATACCATTTACTTTTTTTGGCAGAATGTTAAGCGTTTTTTTCTTTACACGGAAGTAATAAAAAAGGGAGAGGGTATTCGCTCTTTGGAGGGTAGCAAGGAAAATGGGCTAGCAGCCGGCGATGGAGGGTAACGTCAATTTGTATAAGACTCAGTAACAAACAATACGACACGTGTCGTTGACGGAAAATTCTGTGTAGTCAAACTAACTCGAAAACAAACACCATCAGAAAGAAAGGCCAGTGCGACAAGAAACGGGCAGCATGGTTTTCTATAGGGGACTAACTAGTTAGCCTCTATATTTTCACCTTTAAGTAAACGTAATATCTTGTTCAAGCTCGAAAATCCTACCACGATGGAACACGACACGAGCCCTCCACGTAATTCTAAAGGTTTTTTTTTTAAGTCTATCTCCACTGCAGTTCCATACATCTTTAACGAAATAGAAAAAATAGCCCCCTAAAAAAACCGATTCTAGACTCACATCGTCACTCTTAGGCGTCGAGTACAATCACAGGCAACTTCACTCGAGGAAATACGGGCCATTTCCCTTAATAAATCCAAGGGGACTGTTACCCCGCCTTCTCAATTGAAGAACCAACGGGGGAAAAAAAAGCGCTCAAGTGGGGGGGGGGGGGAGGGGGAGGTATAAGGGGTAGAGCTCAAACACCTTCAATCCTTCCTCTTCCTTTTGTTGGTTTTCCGGCTCGAGTCCGCGTGAAATATGAGCGTGAGTCGTCGCTCAAAATTAACGGTCCTCACATCTCATTTGGAAGCTAATGCGATTTACTGTGTCAAGAAAACCGATAGATAGTACGAACGATCGACAAATATTCACGCGTAAGTAAAATGAATGAGGAAGAAGGAGAGAGAGTGAGAGAAAAAGTTGAACCGAATGAGTGACGCAAAAATACACTGATGATTCCAATGTTTAATGGGACCGAATAATTTAGGGAAAGCGTCGGAGGATGCTACGGTGCTTGCAAGGGTCTCGGCAATTTTAACCTTCGAATTTCTGAATGTCAACTGTGCGCTGACTGCATAATTCAAATTTAACCATTAAGGACAGAGCTCCCAGATTGGAGGTTTTTACCCCCGAGCTAGCGGTATTGATTGTCGTTAGGGGTAAAAGCAGGGGTTGAAAAATATCAGGGGAAAAAATTGGATGAAAACAAAAATAATTGTGGGAAATTCTAGGGTGCCGGAATTTTTTTTGGTCCGATCTGACTTCGTGTTACCCGGTTAGCCTACCATTCATTACTCTAAGCTAAGGAATTCTTGAATGACGTCATCAATATTCTGACGCCAGCAGCAGCGTCACAGACGGGATGGGAGGGAGACGGGGGCTTTGTCACTTATCACGGAGGGAAAGGGTGGTTTGGCCAGGGACGTAAAGGTTTACCTTTACGTTCCTGGTTTGGCAATGGTCACGTGGACATACAGGCGCCACGATGGGATGACTTCCCCATGACCGATTGGGTTTTATTGAATGTGTTGTATCGACATCGACTTTTTTTAAAAATAACAAACTGAACGTTTTGTTTCTTCAGCACTAAAATGATCAGTTGTATAAAGACGGGAAAGCCAAAGGCTCACAAGAAATAACTAAATACAGATGCAAACCTATTTACGTTGCCTTTTGGATTTATATGTCAGACTGCCTGAGCGGGGATCGAACCCAGGACCTTTGAAACCAAAGGCCAAGGTCCTACCGCTGAGCCAGACTGACACGTCCTTCTAATCCTAGAAATCGTTCACCTACCATGCCTGTTTGAATGTTAAGCGCAGCTGATGATTTTAAGATAAGAGTATGAACTGTAAAAAAATGCGGTTGTTAATCATATTGAGGCAACTTGAACATTCATATACTTACCCCTTCAGTTACTCAATGAAAATCGAACTGAAAAACTGAAAAAAAAAAGAAGTTTGGCAGTAGACATTGAAATGTTGGCTGCACTGCTATAAATGTTTATGCATTAGTTTCTACTGGTAATGGTGGATTTATAAACACCGGCCAACAACGGACATCGTTACGCAACTGTAGGATGACGAATTATATTGACAGAGTGCAACGTTAACCGAGCAAACCCTTCTTGCTGCCCCTCGGAAACATCCATTTTCCCTAACTACAACCGTACATCCCTATTTGCCATTTCATAAAATAACAACCTGCTACTACCTTTTATCGTAATGGAATATTCCGTTTGTGTTGGGCACCCAGCAGTTACGTGAAGGAAGGAAGGAAGGAAAGACACCCCGCGGCTCTAAATGGCCGAAAGCAATGACAGGAGGGCGAAAGACCGTAAATCATCGGCCTCTCCCATTAACGACGCAATTAGGCCCACGGGGAATTCTTTACTTACTGCCCCCGCAGACACGCATTCGTTCAAAAGAGTGATCATGTGTCAGCACATCTCCTGCGGAGCAATACAAAACCAGGTAAGCAGCCGCATGGGAAGCCAACTCCACGGCCAAACAACCAAAGGCGAAGCCAACAACTTCTTTAGCTGGTCAAGAAACTGAAGCAGAAACCCTGCTTCACCTGCAAAAATCAGGTCTCCAGAATGAACGTTGCAATGCCACATTACGTCACATATCAATGCATCCGTCCGATGTATGACGTCGCCCATGAATGCACTGTGAATGTGTCTGGAACACCTATCTTGTGTAAATAATAGACTGGTAAGTTACATGTAATTGCATGTGACTGATTGCTGTATATAAACTAATGTTCAGTTACTAAATGTTGTCACTTCCCCACTGTTATCCGTATTACTGTTATGTTCGAATAGTTACCCAAATTGGATACCTGGCCTAGTATTCAACAAATGGCGACGAGGGTGATATTCAACAAATTGCGGCGTGCATATGCCCACAGGAATTCGTACTGTAACAGGCAAGACCAGGGTAGAGTTTGTAGTAATGCCACTCGTATTTGGGTGAAACTAGACCTATGTTCAACGATTACCGTCAGAGGATGCCGTCGTCAATGAACCCAAATGTAAGTTACTGTGCGTAGTTGCGAAGATAGAAAAAAAGTTGGGGCACTAAAACAAATTGATCACAACAATAAAAATATATTAATCAAAACAAATTAATTTTAAGTTAAATCACAACTGGAAGATTAAGCTGTTTTTGTTGTTGTTGTTTAATCCACGTTCCGTTTCTATGCATTGAAGTTATGAGTGGATCTAAGTATAACGCATGGTATTTGCGTTGTGAGAACCAAGCCACTCGGGTTGAGTCGTCATCCGTTGTTCAAATTTCTTGCGACGAACTGAAAACGGTTTGAATCGAACGCAAAATAAATCATTCAACTTAAAATACTGCCCACGCACGAGTATTTCGTCAATTTCCGACGGTATTCTTGCTATTACCATGAATGAATGATGCTATAATGCGCCAGCCACTATTTATTTAAATTTTCCCGGCCGCACCGACAGGTAAGATGTTTGGCCAGCACGATGCTGTCATGGGGAGACTGACACATTTCGCGAAAGTGTCGTTGCTAAAAGCTGGTACTATTGTACCCTTGTTTTCGAGAAGCGGCAAAGCCTGGGCAAGATGTTCAAAACGAGCTTTACACAAACACTATTTCAATTTTCGACCTAAAATTCGACGCTTTGGCCTCGTTCACAATAAACAAAAGCAATGCAATAGATACAGCTGTCAATTCATGTCGCCATCTTGCAAAATGCTGAGTGATAAGGGTGTTTGTGCACGAGGCCAAAATGTATCACTTTAAACCGAAAATTTAAGTATTGTTTCTTTAAGCTGCAGTGTGTATCTTTACCTGTAGCAGAGTCCATTTTTTGGTCCTAGCAAAAATCAACTTGATGTTTCGTTGGAAGAGTCAATGAGCAATACGATCTACATCTTTAAGTTATATCTGCATAACTGCATATGCAAATCGGCATATGTGCACATACATTTGAAATACATTAATCCCGTATTCGAAGTAAGCGTTGTTTTGTGTCAGGTGATTTTTAGCCACGGGTTTGGGCCTTCAAGGTTTTAACAGCCCTATCGCCAGCTCTGCAGGGTCTGCCCTATCTTTTGAAATATATCGATTTTTTGTTATTACCTGTTTCTATCTGACTGACCAACCAAACACATGAAATTTAGAACAATCTGTTTTAACAGGCAGGCAGATTTTTGCAATTCAAGCAATCTTAAGCCATAAATAAAAAATAAATCACAAGGTAAACAGTTTGCATTAAGATTGGCCTCGCAAGAATACAAGATAAAATAAAGACACCTGTGCTGACTGAGATGCGAACCCAGGGCTTCCTAATTAATTGCCAGGTGCTGTAACCACTGAGCTACCGGGGTGAATCCTGGCTGTGGGCAATGCAGTTGTTATAGCACCAGGCCAAAAAGAGGAAAGTCCTGGGTTTACGTCCAAGTTGATGCAAAGTTGTCTTTTCTTTCTTTTTCAGATTAGTGTATCTTGTATTCCCACGACGCCAGTCTCCATGCAGACTGTTTGCTTTGTCAGTCTTAAGTCATTTATAGACCTCTCTAAACCACACAACACTTAACCAAAACGAAACGGAGATAGCGAATTTAAAAATACCACAACAAGACTGCACTTCATCTCGTTCTTTCTTCACGGTGTTAGCAATTACCTATCAAAAAGCCTTAATTGGTTAATCTGTGTATGCAAAACCTTGCTAAATCAACTGCAGACTTCCCGTTTTCGAAGCCTGTCCTTAAAGTCGCAGAAAAATACAGTGAGATAAAAGGGCGAGAAAAACCAGTAAAAGCCACCAGCCACTGGGACAGCCGACACCGAACTTGGTTTAACGATTTTTAAATTACCTGTCTTTCCCTCTGAAACGTCTAGTTTTATTTCGCCTTCACCAACTAAAACTCCTGAATTCAGCCGTAAATCTCAGTTCTAAAGTCCGTAATTTTCTTCGGAATTCTTTCCGAAATTAGTGCCTTAGAAAGTCAATAAAAGTGGAAGTTTTAAGACCTTTGAACACGAAATTTAAATCCTTGCCTTGATGACGTGCGCTCCCTGGGGAGTTGCTCAATCCTTTCGCTTCCCAGAAGACGACCCACGATGAAACAAAGCAATTTTAATATAAATAAGACGAAACAATTGCTATAAAAGAACAGCAGACAGCCAAATGAGTGATTTTTAATGTTTCGAGACGGGCATAACTAATGAAAGGAAACGTTAAGCGGTCATTAGTGAGTCTTAAGTTGCAATCTGCATTTTAAAACACGTAACCTTATTGGACAATCTTTACTCGTAAACACAGATGGTGCAGCAAGCAAGGTACAAGATAAACGATGCAGAAGAAAGAAAACACATCGAACTTAAGTCAAAACAAACGAGTAAACAAAGAAACGTTTAAGCTCACAATGTTCATACCAACGAAAAAATAGATTTCCCATAAGTAGTAAGCTGTACCATGCAAGGTAAGTAGTGTAGAAAGTAGACTGTATGATGTTGCCACTAGATGGGTTTCCTATTCTCTGTGAATGTTTTTAAATAATTTTAAATGATTTGGAGAACGGGAGAATTTGGAATTGACCATTCTGAAGTAGTGTTTTGTTTGCAAGTGCATAGTGTCTTGTAAGAGGATTGTGCTCCAGCCACACTTTTTTTACGGAAGTGGCTATTTACAGGTTCAGTACCTACAAACAACTCGCTCTTTACAGGTACTGTACCTGTAAGTACTTGACCGTTTACTGATGCTGTACTGGTAAGCTACTTGCTATTCTACAGATAATGCTCAAAAGTGAATGCATGCCCTCAAGCCAACAGGTTTGGCACGAATGCTGCAGGTTGGATTGCTCTTTCACTCGTAGTTTCATTATTAATCACCGTTAACTGATCTGCCAGGCAAACCATTGCGAAACCATTTAGTAATAAATCATTATAGTTAATAAAGTCAGCAGATGTGCGTTAAAGTCACATTTAATGAATAATTCCACAGCACTGTGCTTCGAAAAAATGCTTTCTAAATGTGATTTCTTGCGGGAAAGCACTTGAGTTACAGATTCATGATTACAGACTCATTCATAGCCAAGATTACCACATTTGTAATATTAACGCTAATTAATGTTAACCAGGCCAAAAGTGAGCAATACGGGGCAAGATTTTAACCTGAAAACGTGAAACTTTATGCTACTGTTTTGAGCATTAAAAGTTGGATGTTGACGAATGGGAAAATTGTACGATGCGATTCAGCTGTAGCTCCATCTGTTAGATTTGTCTCGTTAGCTTTTCCAAGTAGTTTCTCCAGATAAATTGTCCCTCACGTCTTCTACTCATTGTCATCTTCATCTGGAGGTGGCTAATGGCTAAGCAGGCGTCATAGGTGATGGAGGGCAGCCAGCACCATAAATCAACAGGGATAGCCGATAGCATCAAATCAAAATCAAACAATTGTTCACTGGCACGGTTCTGTTATTGTTGATTGAGGACATCTTTGATTTTCATAGGTTAATTTACGCAGGTTCAGCTAACATTTACTTCCTTGATAATATTTGTTTGTGCATGGTGTATGGTCATCAGATGTGCTTTAAAGTTACGTTTAACGTGTAAGTCCAGTGCGTTGTGCTTATGCAGTCTTCGAAAATGTGAATTTTTGCAGGATGGTTCTTTAGTTCCAGACACGATTATTACCAATCGTGGCTAAGATGAGCAAATCTGTAAAATCCCAAATTGATGTTACCTGGGCCAAATGTGATCGATATGGGTCAGATTTCCATCTGAAAACGTGAACTTTATCCTATCGATTCGAGCATTTATCGTTGCATGTGTGCAAACGGAAAGATAGTACGATTCCATCACGACGACTTTTGTGATCATTTGTATCGCTAACCTTAACATATTGCTCAATGGTGTGGTGCTTGAAAACATACAAAGCCCGAGCCCAAATTTCAAAATTTTTTATGCCCAAACAAAGGAGGAATATTGTAAGCCATACACTCGACTACTTTCTTGGCTAAATTTTTTCAGTGTTCTTCAGTCACGTTGTCTTCTTCCCATTCATCACCCTACTGATGATACTTACATAATTTTTCTCAAGATTTTCAAGCACTTTTCCGTGCATGGAATTTCATTGTTATGTTCTAGGACATTTCCAGGTTTTTAAGGACTCTCACGAATCCTGAATTACCTGTAAGCTGTGCTAAGCCAACTTAATTTTTAACCATTTTCCATCGATGTCGTTTAGTCAAGTAGAATGGTCCAATCATTAGCATGGTATCGTGTGCAAATGTAAAACCGGTAAAAATATTTGAATACAGTGGCAATGTTTCACGTGTACTAAACAGTACAGCAACACTGCAGTATATGAAACCTACAGGAAAGTTTATTTGTGTTCCTTTGCTGTTTTGACTTCGGATGAGTTAAACCTTACCTTAAATAAACATCAAACGAGGTCATTTTTGTTTTTTAATTACAAAGTTCTTTGATAATATTTGTTTGTGTATTTCTTTGTTTTCTGCAAGATTTAACAATATAAATGACAACAGATGGCTTCAAGGTAGAATAGCGCAATTTTCTTTGTTGTACAGTGTTCCGCGTCATTCTGCATCCAGTCGCAAGTAGCCATTGTTTTTTCTTTTGATTCCAGATTCCAGTAGCATCATGAAGGACTTTCGTACAACATGAACTTTGTTTCGTAATGACATTAACATTAAAATGGTAGTTATCGTTCATATCTGTGTGGATTTGATGAATGACCACCATGTCTGATCGGTTACAAGATTCAGAAAGTAGACAAAAACTATTTAAATGTAAAGTATGTATTCTCGATTTTAGACTTTTGGCTAGTGTGTGTTGTCATT
Source organism: Lithobius niger (assembly GCA_023313725.1). NCBI lineage: Eukaryota > Metazoa > Arthropoda > Chilopoda > Lithobiomorpha > Lithobiidae > Lithobius > Lithobius niger. The sequence goes on along the minus strand of JAHWFP010234549.1, from coordinate 14,547 downwards.
TTACGAACACGAAGCTGCATTTATTCCGATTCATTTGGGTATCTTGAATGATCACATTTGAAGGCCCTGGTTTGTTGATAGTGGGAAGACATTTAAATGTATGTTTGATGTACCAGTATGCAGATGTGGTTGTTCGTTTTACGAATTTTTTTTGGGGGGGATGGAGCCAAAAAAAAATTAGGATTGCAAATTATAATTCAGCACAAATTCAGGTAAGGGGTCTATAAGGAGGAATGCCTTAAAGGCACAGCGTTGGACATTGAATTTTGAACACTTCAAATGTACTGAATTCTGCATAGGGATTAATATTTCCTGGTAGATGCCAATGTTTGTGCAAACATCTTCATTGTTGAAATAGAACAACGTTGCATTGTTGGAGCACGTTTCTAAGCTATACATTGTTTGATTGAAGCACGTTTCTCACGTACCAATGCTAAATCGTAACAATGGCGTTTTCGTCCAGGAAAAAGTGCTACGTCAATGCTTGTTTGGCAAAAAAGTGTTCAAAATTCATTGTCTAATAATACTACTATACTTGCCTTCACGTAGGCTTCCCTGTATCACTCAGTTTTGCAATATTAGTTTAAACGTTTGTAACTGTTGCAAACTCTCCTATCTTCCTCTTTTTTTTTTTTTCAAACGTACGCCACTCTTTTCTTACATTCACTCAAACGTATATAAATTTTGCAAAACTATTAAACGCAGGATGCACGAAAATAGAGAAAAAGCATGTCTTTTAAAGTCCGTCAGAGCCCTGTAAAACCACTCATTTCCATCAATTTTACCGCCTTTGAAAAGTTTAAAAGACAATTTTTTTGCATTTTTACAATTGCAACAATTTTAGTCCTAATTTCGGATCTGGGGTGGGGCACCTCACTCTCGGGCTCGCCACTGGTTGAGTCACACATAGTGATGAATTTCGATCGCCTACAACAAACTTAAGTGAAACAAGCCATGTTCAGACTTTCGTACGAACCGTACATTAACCTTCACGAGTTTGACTCTGCGTATTTTCACAGGCCTACATAATGTTGGAATGAGAAAAGCCACGCGCTATACAACGTCAGCTCTGACCACGCGACGCATTTGAAAGGGCTGTCATCATGTTGTGTGGCTTGATGTTTCCTCGAATAAGTTAGTGCATCTGAGCTTCAGACGTTAATAGAATTTCCTGGGTTTACTCAGACGACGTTCGAATATATGGGTATATTGCACCGCAATGTGGAGTAAAACTGCAATATTGAAGTAATTACTCTTTATGTGATTCGCATCAGTAAATAATAAGGAAAACGTAGGTTAAGTACTTGTATGGGAGCAAGCTGCTTGTAAACAGAGTAGTTCTAAATAGACAATTGCAAGTACTATACCTGTGAATAGACAACAGCTAACCTGTACCACCTGTAAATAGTCAATAGTACCTGTAAATAGCCAATTGTTTCTGGGTACTGTACCTGTCAATGTCCATTTCCCTTTTTTTTTAATACTAAGGTATACAAAGTTACGAGCCCCCGCAAAAATAAACCAAGCAATCTTGAGGTTTGTCTGGTCAAGCCAGAAACCTAACTGATAGAAGCCATGCGCATATCTCAATTACCATTAACATACAACATAAACAATAAGGGTCCAATAACAGAACCCGGTGGCAGGCCAACGCATGGCAGTGTTTCCTAAGAACGTCAGACAGAAGTGAGAAAGAAATACACCATATCTACTAATAGACTTAAGGTGAGCTCCAACAGGTAACAATGAAGAACTTGTAAGGGGACTTGTTGTCGTCGCTGTTGATATGTATCCCGTTCCATTTGAGTTGGAAATGTCCGAGTCACTCCAAGAAAAAAGAAACCGTTCTCCATCTACATATTTTACCTAGTCCTTTACCAATTTTGAGATTACTTCAGTTTTCTAGCTGGGTGCAGCCAAGCAGATGCAATCGTATTTGTCAGGGCAGAGAATTTTTTTTGGGTTGCAAGCCCCAAGACGCCAAACTACATTAACAATTTCGTTTTTTGTTTGCATTTCTTGCGTGTTGAAAAGAAACATGCTAATGTCAAGCGCTGTGGTGGTGCTGCCGCGACACAAAACCTCTCACAAATATCAAAAGAAAAACAAGAAGAAAAAAACAAACGAAGCAGAAGATGACTCATGATGATAGCAACGCACCTTGTGGCGGTAAAGAGAAAGCCTGTTGGTTGCCATGACATTCAGGCGCGTGGTGCGGGGCCCTGCGACTAATTAGGAAAGCACGAAGAAAGGCAGTAAAGCAAGTTTATGGTGGTGGGGAAGGCAAACTTGCAAATCCCGAGTTTGCACCAACGAGTTTTTCTCAACTCCTTGCATGGAAGCCTTCCGCGCCAAGCTCTTAGCATCATCCATTAGTCGGCCATAACACGTGCCTACCAAGACGCATTTCGGCCCTCAACAACCCTTTTCACTTGTGCGCAGGCACCTTTGCACGAGCTTTGATTGGCACCCCGGTGAACACCAGACACACAATGTGAAACTTAGTGCGTGAAATAATGACAATAACTGTGAAGAAAAACAGACAATTTGCCCAAAGCCAACGTCAACGAAAGTGTGCTGCGTTTTATATGTTGGTATATTTCAAGAAGCACTCCGATATGAAGAACGTCGGTTGAATACGGACGGTTGCAACAAGTTACGCATTAACAGCATTAAAACCAACCAAGTCTTTCTAGCTAACTGGAAAAAACAACCGAATGAATTTGACCACACTGGTAAAATAAAGTAGTGGGCATTTGTTTAATGATTCTGTCAAGATGTTTAATAAAGAACATCGCCATCTTGGGGTGCACCAAGATGATTTTTGAGAAGCTTCATGTGTGGCTCGCCTTGTACGAACGTTTAGAGGAAGTCCAGTTAACCTTTGCACACGCATTGTTTGTGACTCAAGGATATGGAAGATTCTAGTGAAATCCGGAAGTGGAAAACGGATACAGTAGCAGCTGTTTCCCTATCAACAACGTTTTGGTATTTAACAGGTTGCTGAAGCTCCCTTACTTAATTTCTTCTTCGGTGGCCAAGAGCCACGCTGCCAGTCGACCTTTTGATGCTTAAATGTATGCTTAAATGCGGAATGGTACTTGTTACTACAAAAAAATAAAAGGAATAAAGATGCTACGCCTTTTTTTTTTAAATGACGCAAAGATTTCGGACAAATTAAGACTGAAGAGCATGACCGCACTTCTGGACACACATCACCTCACATATTTAACAATGGCTGCACAACTGCTTTTTATGGGAGGAATTTCCCAACGGATGGTACGGCAAGACATGATATGTGGCTTCAACACATTTTTAACACCCTTCCTGACGTCGAGGGGCTCTTTTAACGGCAGCACGTTGCAGTTAACACCTTATTTTCACCTCAGCAGTAGCTTAGCCTACGGCCATAAGCCCCAGAAATGCAACGTCAGCCAGTCTTGCACTCGATTTCTTGCACCACCGTACAACCGTTTGAATACAGTGCGAGCAACATTTTTTCCGCTGTTGCTTGCGGAATCCTGTTGCTGCTCCGCTGGCGACACAGGATATAGATGGACGCCAGAGGTCAACAGCAGGAAACCTTCAAACGACACAATAAGCACGTAAGAAAAAAAAGGAAACACGTCTAAACTGCTGACGTCGAACACCAGTCAGGCAGACAAGGTCGAATCAAGTTCAACGTAAGGAAGAAAAGAAAAAAAAAAGAAAAGAAAAAACCGCTGACCACAAGTATGGACAGACCGAAGAAAGTCGAGGACAGGATTCAGACCTCCTCTTGTTACAGCAACCCAAAAATGAAAGAAGCACTTATTTTGGTTTTGTTTATGAAGCACTAAATGTGAACCAAAAATGATACTAATGACCTAAAACCTATATTGCACCCTTTTTGTGCCAAGTCCACCCACGCACTTTAACACCAATAACACTCTCCCTATTTTATGTTGTAGAACAAATTGCACTCGCATCAGAAATGAAATAACCAAGAATCAATACTTGGGAATAAGGAGAAATTCCAGTTCATTTTGGATAACTAGAAGATACATGTGAATATCTCAATTGTTCACTCTTTCCTTTTTTTAAACTATTGCATGCATATGAACAGAGAATAATCAGATCCAGCAATCAGATACAGATCGATCTGTACAACGTAATGGTTCGCACTTGACTCCAATTGTGCAGAATGACCTTACTAGTCAAAAAGCATCAGACAATAATAAATTAAATACTTGGTTGACAAGAAGTCAGCTTGGGTAAAAAAAAATTACAGAAACCAGATGCAAACCTATTTACATTGCCCTTTGGACTCCCTCCAGAATGCCATTGGTGTCACCAGCCCAATTACGGTCCACCATGTGCTAACAGACTATTATCATCTTGATGGTGTTCCTCTACGTTTCATTTCAGCACATCAGATGGGTGATGAGGGGGGGGGGTTAAATAGGGCATCAACAGCTAGGTCATTAACACTAACCTCAGTCACGCTGAGCGACGAGACTGTCTTCCTGTTCAGGGTGTTCAAATTTTTGCAGAAGGTACAGATATATGATAAGATCTAGATTTGGGTTAGTTTAACAGCACTGTGATGTGTGGTGCATTGGCAACCCGGACCACTGCACCGTGACTGAGTTTGGCCTTAATGACCTAGCTGGGGACGCGCCATAAAGCCTCAATCCCACTCCCCCCAATTTGGACTTAAATGTTAGTAACCTAAGCAGGAAACAGAATGTGCAACTTTTGAAATCAAAACACTTGGAATAAATTTGCTTTGTAGTTACAAACTTTTATTAAAAAATCAATTCTGCTAGTTTATCTTGAATTATGTTGAAACTGAAAGCACCCGAGTCTGGTACATGGTTTTCCACCACAACAGCAGCTGTCGTCATAAAATAATGTCAATGCAAGTCACAAACAACGCCTCAGATGCCTTCGACAGCATTCATTAACATTTATGTAGCAAAATTGTCAACTCCTAGTGTTGTCTGTTTCCTGGTTTACCTACATTACCTGCGTAAAATAGGTTCTACAGGGCGATCTGAAGTTTTACCTTTCATGCACAAAGGCTGCTTTTATGGCCCCAACCACCACAAGTACCGCACCTGAAAACCAGCAAAGGGAATAACTGCAATTGCCTTACCCATGCCCCTTGGCCCTTTACACGAGGGAGGAAAGGCAACGTGGTTTCTTGCAACGTACTGCCAGACCCCACCCCCAATCCCCCATTCCTGTTCCATCGATTTCCATTAAACAGATGCGAGGTCTCGTTTCTGTCTCTCAATGCATTTATGCATGGACAGATGCACAGAAGCCTTTTACCCGACTCATTGGCGCCCCTCCCCTGGTCCCCCTTCCCTCCCCGCTACATATCCTCCCCTTCTCCTGCTGGGTCCAGCTGGCCTTCTTGACGTCCGTCTATCCATATAGCCTTCTTGCTGGGAATCAAGTCCCTGGAATTCGGTGCTCAGAAGCCAGCTAGGTGCAGCTATGTTGGTGGATATGCATGTGACGCCGCGGGCCATACCACTCCCCATTCTCATTGAATGAAAAATGATGACGAATGGAGCGTGAGATACAGGATGACCGTGATTGAAAGTGTGTGTGTGTGAGAGAGAGAGAGAGAGAGGAGAGGCACTAGAACAATGCGATAAAGACGAAAACGAACAAGCAATTGTCGTGTTGTTGCTGGTTGGCGTAACCGAAAGCAACACGGATCACCAAGGCAAACTATGCCATACAGTAACTTAAAATTATATAACGGAAAGAGGCAAGCCGAACAGCGAAATCATACAGTAGAAATAGCGTATAGTACAGTAAACCAATTTTATGCACTTACGTTTCGTCGGAGTGGCATGAATCCAATACGAACTGGCTACCCAATTCGTCCCTACATAACCGATATAGCGCCTTTATCGCCATGACCACTCGTCCACTGGCATAGCCAAAATCCCGTTTCTGGTGAAGAAGAATGGGAAGTCTCTCACCCGACCCTGACTTGTAGTGAGCTGCCAGGGCTTTCTTTCCAGTAACCGACTCAGCTTCTTCCTCATGTTAACTGTAACAATTACGGTTTGTGCCAATGCGACAGGTCAGGGTAAGGCACGTGCCACTTATATCCTGCCTAAGTACTGGAAGTCTTAAAAAACAACAGTAGCAAGGACCCGAGTCGAACAAGGGATTAATACCATCTAAGAAATTTAAATAGGTCAGTAGTTAAAATAGTTTCAACTGGGAGTGAGTTCCAAATATTCACCACATGATTTGAAAAAAAAGTATTTTCGATCACCTAATGTTAAAACAGTGTTATATTTAAGGTCAACCAAGCCATTTACCAAGAAGTATGTCCAGCAGAGATCAATCTTCAACCTGCGCATTTCGAGAGATTCGAAGTTTACAGTTTAATGCGTTCAAACCTCATTCCTGGCATAAATGTAATGCCTCTGTACGAATTCAACCAGATCCATATCTTCGATGAGATGTGATGACCAAACTGGGCTGGCATACTCTAAAAGAAGCTTAGCAAAAACTTTACTCGTAGTCACCACCTCTCTCTGTCTGGCAGATTTAACAATGTAGGAACAAAAATTTTTTGTAGACACTCCAGGTTTAACACAATATTCACACCCAGAAAGGAATCTTGAACAACACCCCGATGTAAAGCCCAGATTTGCATGCATGCCTCGATCGGCTCACCCTTACAAAAACCGATCACCAAATCGGACAGACAGAAAGCCGTACGGATAGACAAGCTTGACGTCTCGCTTCCTTTTCTTTACGACGACACAATAGCACTAGATTGGATTGTGGGGGAGGGGGACGGCGTTTCACATTCCATATAAACACAAATTCTACATCACGCAATTCCCAGTGCCACTATTCGCTTTGGATGTCGTCCAACTCGGATGTCACGTGTGCAACCATTCTTTCACGAGAATTACAACTCTGGAGGGAAAAAAATACACCTCAACCATATGAAAGAGAAGGATGAAAAAATCCAAAGGGAAAAAAAAAACACTTTTCATTAAATTCGGCGAGACAGCGAGTCAGCGAAGCGAAGCTCACGTTTCGAATCCCAACCCGTTGTATGTATTCAACTCCCACAGCAACAAAGCGCAATCAAGAAACTAACTAGGGAGATGGGGAGGGAGGGGAGGGGGAATGGTGAAAAGGAGCCCCCGTCCTCCTTATCTTCTCTATCAATTGGCGTTCCTTTTTCCTGGCTGGCTATCGCCTTCCCTTCGTTTCTAATTCTATTTTATTTCGTTTTGGCAGCTCTTTTCAAGTGATTGTTGTCTCCTAATTTCATTCCCCAAACTTCGTTACTTCCACAAAATCAAAACTTATTTTCACTTTCTGTTATAAAAGCGTTTAGAAATTCGACAATACAGACCAGCAATCCATTCCTTTTCCACTCGGCTGTGCAAACTTACAAAAACAAGTAAATTTTGGTAGAGTAAGCGTCCTCAAAGGGTTCACCATTTCGATACCGCCGCCGATATTCTAAACACAGCATCCACGTTCCACATTCTCCGTCATTCAATAGGCTGATGTGGGTCACGTGATCTCATTTTAGTTATGAAAATCTAAATGCCGCGATGCTGTGATGCTGCGAATAGTGTTGCTCCATTTTTAATTTGCTGCTATTTTCTTTAAATAAAGATTCTACGGTACTTCATCTAGGAGTTGAAAAGGTGAAAAGGCGCCTTTGACTAGAAGACACGACGATCACATTAACGCCGTTGAGGCCAAAAATGGAAGTACATCGTCCAGATTTCAAATCTACATCAGTGGTCTTTTCCCAAAAAAATTAAACTTAGTTACAAAATTAAACCTGGATTGGTCCACTTTTGCAAACAAAACTCATGCACTTAATATTGTCACAAATTATCCATTATTGGATGACTGGTTTTCCCTTTTTAAGAAAATGTTGAAATTTAATTCCTTCGTAATTCTCTAAGTGGGCAATTCCATTTTCATTCTTTTGCTGCTGGCTGCATGAAGTGTAATAGGACACTGACTCAGGGCTTTATTTGGAATAAAGCTCCATTCTCAACAGAAAACTGCATTTCCTTGTAATCTATTTCCACGGGAGACGGCTTGACCGAACGGGATGAAACTTTGCGAACACTCCGCGAGCGGTTGGTATGCCAGGCGTGTTTGGCAGGAAAAGTCACCCGGAGGTTCCAGGCTAGCTGTAGAGAGTAACCCGAAATGGTTACTGTTGCTGTTCTCGAGTCCTACGGGTTAACATTTCAAGAGAACGCTGCCTTGGAGACCTATAGTAATTTTAGCATGTTTGAAGCTTGTTTTACTGTGAATTGTTTCTAATTTAGTTACGTAAGCTGACGAAACTGCCGGTAAAGAATAAAAAATTCCATGTTTTAGCCAATTACCTACCAGATTTCAATTTTGCTATTCAAAGTGAATATTAAGCTTAAATGCTTTTCTTCAAAACCGATAGGATTAGTTAAAGTACTGAAAGTAAAGTACTTAAACTATCTATTCTACATCACCTACTTGCAAAACTTTCACATTCTCAAGGAAGAATCCAATTTCCACGTTTTGTTACACTGTCAACGAATTACGAATCAGATTTCCACATTTTGTCCCGTTCTCAAGGAATTAAGAATCAACTTTCCACGTTTTGTCATATCTCAAGGAATTCAGTTCCAAATTTCCACGTTTTGTCACATTGTCAAGGAATTAAGAATCAAATTACCACGTTTTGTCACATTATCACAGAATTAAGAATCAAGTTTTTACATTTTGTCACATTTCAAGGAATTGCGAATCAAATTTCCATTTTGTCACATTCTCAAGAAATTAAGAATTAAATTTCTATTTTTTCCGACCACTTCCATGCCCTCCACGGATGATTAAATACAGAAACGTATTACAACTTAGTATTTCTTCTTCAAACTTGGTATACTTAAAAAAAAAAGTTACTGCTCTTGTAGAGACATATAGGTATTGGGTAGTCCCAACCTTCACTGATATCAAAGATATTACATCATGGTATGCCACGTGTGAGTATGTTTGTTAGATGGCGAATTTCCGCGTAAAGATGTCTCAAGGATTTAAACTTGAACATGACTAGGTTTAATCTGTTACTCATTAATAGCAGTTAGACTGCAAGAAAAATTACAAACTTAATTTCCGACAAAAACAACCGAATAAGGGCAACGCGAGTTCTGGCTCCCTGCCAGTCGAAGCTTCGTCAAGGGTAACGGGTTTGTCTGTATTTCTGTTTTCGACGTCTAGAAGTCTCTGGAAACTTCAGAGTCCCTCCAACTATAGTTAATACCTTCACATAATTTTCTGGTGTAGCTAAGTTCGGTGCAGTCTGCTTTCAAATAACTATTGTGCAAATCCAAATAAAACTAAAATATGCTGACTGACCAGACTATCATGAATGAATGTCAAGTCTAACAATTCTTTACTCGTCATTGATCATCGCCATTTTGGGTGCCATTTGTATAGCTTTAGCTGCAGATGGCCTTGCCCTTACATACATACAGAAAGTTGCATTTACTACTGCACATGGGAAGTTCTGGATTTGTAAGGGTAAGGCCATCTGCAGCTAAAGCTATACAAATGGCACCCAAAATGGCGATGATCAATTACGAGCACACCAACGAAGTTAGTTGGTGCAATTTCATCATACCAAACACCGCTTCGTTGAAAGTTTGTATTATAACGAATCATATAAGTGAACGAGTTTTCCCGTTCAGCAAAGAATTTGTAAAGAAATGTTAGACTTGATATTCATTCATGATAGCCTCGTCTGTCAGCATATTTTAGTTTTCTTTCGACTTGCATGATTGTTATTGGAAAGCTGACTGCACCAAACTTAGCTACACTACAAAGTTATGTGAAGGTACTTAACTATAGTTGGAGGAACTCTGAAATCGTTTTTGAACAATGACCATGCATTTTTCAGAAATACAAAGAAACGTTTGGTTGCCGATGAAACCTCTAAGCTGGTGCAGTAAGTTTCCGACTTTATAAATAAGACTGAATTAGGCCTACTTCTCCACCATTTCCATGAGATCGTAACTAATTTTTCCTATCCGTTTAATTTTTCATGCCATTTGGTACGTTTTGTCACGGTGTTATCACAAAGAGACAGGGTTGAATCTCGGAATACTTTTAGTATATGTGTAGACATGTAAAAGTGGATAGCAGAAGTTTATAGGGGAAAACAATAACAATTAATAGTAATGATAATAATAATATAATAATAATAATCGCCCGTTTTAAAGTGTATGATTTGGCATTTTGCTCTGTCTGGGTGTGAAATTCATTGTGGTCCAAAATGGTCTCCAAGAAAGATTTACGATAGTTACAGCAAAATGCATGAAGCTACTTGAATAAAATTTGGTAGGAATATTCTTTGAAATATGGCTGAACAACGCAAATGCAGCACATAATTTTATACCGGTTGACAAAAATCCAAGATGACGGCTTAAAATGATTTCCCCAAAAAAGTTTTTTTTGCTTAAAACTTCTAAATTGGGAAAAGCGTATTCGTCAAAAAAGGACCTTTCAAGTTTTGTGAAAATTCGAAATGTTGGCTCAAAGCGGCGTCAAAAAACAGTTTCTGTCAGTTACAAACATATGAAGCGATTTGATTGGAATTTGCTAATAATATTTGTAAATACGACGTAGGTACCAACTGATAAAAATTCAAAATGGTTTACCGAAACTGACGTCCAAAAAAAAAAAAACCAGTTTACGTCGGTTACGGTCAAAGGAATTAAATCTTTTTCTCTTGGGGTTGGGGTGATTGAGGCTTAATGGTACGTCGACAGCTAGAATATAAGTGCCAACCGCAGTCACAATGCAGTGGTCTGGTTAGCCACTGCGCCACACATTACAGAGATGGGAACTAACCCCAAAACTACTACTAGTAATAACAGAACTAATAGCAATAATACCTGATAAAACAAAAAGTGGCAGGCAACCACAGGCACCAATAACAACGAAGCCAAGGCATTATTTAATGATATTCGAACTAACAGCATGAAAATCAGAACACCACTCTATTTTGTTTGACGTCTTACACAAAATGATGTGAACCATTAGAGTAAGGGCATTCCATTAAGGATCTTATACATGGCATTCACCTAACTGCAATTGCGGCCAACTTCACAATTATTTTTAAGGTCACTTACCGTAATGGTTCAGGCCAGGAAACTAACGAATGCTGTTTGTAACTAAACCAATGTTGACGATTTCTGGTACGCACATGGAATTTTAATTCACCGGCAATTCAATGGTCGGTTGGCTGTTTACAAGGCTCCTAATGGAGGCCCCAAGCTACAAGGAAAGCACGTGGACCAAACAAAGGACAAACGGGCGGAAAACGAAGACCAAAGAAGTGAATGTCTACTAGTGCTGCAGGCTACTTCTGCTCATGCTCCACATCTTCTACTATAGACGTACCATTAGCCGAACCAAACAGCAACATTTCAAGATACACAACCCTTTTCGTGTATGGAAGTAATAATTCATTGATTTATCAGGTTTTTCTTTACATTCAAGGTTTTCTGTTTACCCTTAAGGTTGTATCTTCAAGGTTTTCTGTTTACGGTACCGAAGAAGGAAAAGGAAAAAAGAAAAAAAAACTTTTTTCAACATTTTTGGAGAACACACACAACGTGAAAAGGCAGAAGTTCTAGACTTTACTTCTAGGTTATATCGATTTGGAGTCGGCAGCACAAGCACATTAATAAAATGAAGGAGAAAAATTATTATAAATGGCTAGCCAAAGGGCAGTTTCTCGCTATTGGACCTTGATCTGGCAAGGGCAATCCGGAAATGTCAATGTGCATAAAACGGCTGAGTGGTTTTAAAGGCTCTTCTCTTGTCGACTGGTGGCTTTATTGGCTGGTTAAAGCCAAACAATTTTTCATATAACTTTTTGAAATTCCCAACTTGGTCCACAATGTTCATGCGTAAAAGTTAAATCACAGTCAAACTGGAAGAAAGCAAGCTTATGTTACCAGTCCACAACGGAATAGGCAGCAAATAGCCTACAATTTGTCCACTTCAAAGTGATATTGTCGCTTTTGAAGAGACAATATCCATCATATCGTCTCTTCCAAAACTGCTGGTTGAAGATGCCGTCACAGCTATTTCTGGAGTGCATTCTAGGAATTAATAGCTCTTAAGCTCCAAGACTGAGGCTTTATGGCGCCAATCTCAGTCACAATGCAATCGTACGGTTTGCCACAGCACCACACATCACAGATATGTTAAACAACCCAAATCTGTATCTTATCATACATCTGTACCTCCTGCAGAAATAAAAAACAAAAACTGGTCAGGAGGACAGACTCAACTCATCGCCCAATAATTTGATGGGTCAAGTCTTGCTGAAGATGGAAACGGTGATGAACTTCATCAAAATGGTGACAGTAACAAGAACATGACGGATTGTTAAGTGGCCGGCGACACCAATAATATTCAGGAGGGACTATCCAAGAGAGGCCAACAATGGTGCGGACTGGGGAAGTTTCTCAAGTTCATGGTATTTCCTCTGGTTAGGAAGAAAGCGGATCGTAGAAAAAATTCTCTGACAGGCAAAATCACTTTGCCAAACAGAATTTGATGAGTTTTGATTAGATCAGCTCTTAATTGCCAATTAACACGGGTTGTCAGGCCATGTCTTTTCAAACGTTCTTCATAAGGAAAGCCCTTGAGCGAAGTATAGGCGGCGGCTCTTTGAACTTGTTCCAACCTATTAATATCACCAATGTAATGGGGTGACCGGGCTTGTGCACAGTAGTGAAGTTTTGGTTTGATAACGTAATGTATAATCTACGAGTAGCACGTCTAATTAACACAAGAAAGTTGAAAATTTAATTTCAGGCTTCTGGTGAACTGCGTAACAATTTAAACTGGTTCGCTTGCGAAAACAGTAGAATGGTTTCCAAAATCGAAAGGACACCGTACAATCAAGCAATGTTCTTGTTGGCATTTTAATCGCCCACCCTCAATTTGCGATTTCCACATAAATTAAACCTTTTCAATGGGTTTCTCGCTTTGCTGTAGCAATAATCTTTCATTTAACGCTGTTCTAATGTTCGTAGGAGCCTTACTTCCAGAGAAGTAGGTGTAGAACAGTGTGAAGAAACAATTAAATCGCTGAGGAATGTGATGAACGAATGGAGAGCAGCAATTAGTTTGCAAGTTGACGTCAAAATGATCATTCCATCGATTTTGTGATCCTCTGGTGATCAAAGAAATTATATGAAGCAAGGATCGACGCCGATAGAGTGAGCAAAGCAAACGATACGACTAGTAAATAAACGAAGCAAGCAGTCTGCATTAAAGACTGGCCTTGTGAGGCCAGACTGCAGACTGCTTGCTTTAATGCAGACTGCTTGCTTCGTTTACCCTTTACCTTGTGATTCATTCTTTATAGTAAATAAAGCGGACCTAATTCAGCTTAGAAGGTTTTAAAGTGTTTTACTTGGTTTTGGTTTCTTAGCCGTGTTTTTTATTGCTTGATAACGAAATGGGGATTGTTTCGAAACGTCACAAATTGTTTATTTTATGTACACTGCACTGGCTTTTCCATTTTAACCGTTACGTCTTAGTTATATTATATTAGTATATATTATTTATATACACTGTACATTAAGACACGCAACAGGTGCATGGGTACCTGCGAGCAATGGGGCGGCAGATTCTATACGCGTCTTGATCCTAGCTGTACATCTCTGGCTTCTTAAAGACCCGGGTTCGAACTGAGACCCTGGTGAAAGGAAGTGTATATGTAAGGGTTTTTCCCCAGTCGTTTCCTGCTTTTGCACGATGGTTTCCTCCGGGTACTCCGGTTTCGTCCCTCATGCGGAAAAAAACAACTGTCAGCATGGTGGTGTCTTCCACTTGTCCCGGACCACTGCACTGTGACTGAGGTTGGCACGAATGACCAAGCTGTCGACGCGCCATTAAGCCTCATCCCCCCCCCTCTTCCACTTGTCATATGCCGTTTGGGCCTAATACAATAAGGACTCCAGAGTACAATAAGCAGGGTTCTCGCATCTCAGTTTCTGTGAACACCGAAACAAGTATGAAGTATTCATAAAGTTACTCTGCGTTGATTGGACGCGGAGGTGTGTGGCTTTGTGGTGCTAACCTGATTTCATATGCACGAAAAGATCGGACAAACAAATCTTTAATAGAGACATCCGAGTGGAATGAAACCGCACTTCCACTGCAAAGTTTCAAAACGATATCCTAAAAGGCAACCTACTTTCCAAACCAACAATTCTTGGTTGGTTCTGATGGAAGAGACGCAGCCTAATCAAAATCATTCTTTCATGAAACACCGATTTGTCTTTTTGTCCTCCCATTCGTTCAGCCAGCGGGGCTGGGAGGGTAAACACTTTAATTATTCATGAGGGTTCCAGGGTACCGTGCAGCGCAACTAGCTCGTTCTGAACTTGCAGCTTTTCAGCTCTTTTCAAAGCAGACTTTAAAGTTTGCTACAGGCAGAAAAATCATTTGATAATATTAAGGCACAGTTCATCCCCTGGTAAC
>JAHWFP010234546.1:0-23651 GCA_023313725.1 Lithobius niger | reverse complement strand
CTCTAGCAGATTGATGCCCTCTTATTCCTCTAGTTAGTGCCCACAAAAACGTCCTTCTTCTAGACGAGTATAACGAACCCTGAGAGATTGTCCATTTTTTGCGTTGCCAAAAAAATTCGTCTCCGTGAAAACTGGAAACGGGAGGGGAAAAAAAACGTTATAGAAGTGATGCGCTCAAGCACTTAGTTCCCTGGAGGCTGCCTCGTCGTAATTTGGTTGGTTGCTTGGTCCAGGTGACGTTTCTTGCATGAGTCTTGGGAAGAAGACTGTCGAGGCTCGTGGTGAGGATGATGGACGACCTGTCACGTACGGATGCGTTCGTTGGGGGGAAAAGCGGATAGTTTCCCCTCTTCTCTTCGTGGTCTCTTTCTTTATTTCATGCACCAAGAGGACGTGCACGAGGAGGAGGAAGAGGGGAGGGGGGGTCTGTGAACCGCCTGGCCAAGGGTCATTGATCCAGATCCACTGGCGTTTCCGAGAACCTGGTGATAAGTTTTTATTTTATTCACTGTCTGCTTTTGGAAAAGACCCAAGAAGAAGTCCGACGGAGACCCGACGGCAGCCTAAGTGCGTACGTCTGTCCCCTGTCCGTTTTCACGTCCAGCACCCAAATACCGAACAGCCGGCAAGGACAATTCTCCAGCTTGCAAACTGCTTTCTGTCTTTCTTCCGACTTCCCTCTCCCGGGCATGGATTATTAGAACGGTGGAAGGAAAAGAGTCGGAAAAAAAATTGGTTACATCTACCGTTATTTTCAGGAAGATTGGAAGGGAGAAAGGGGGGCTTTACCGCATACTTGGCGCTTCCATGTGGAACAGTTACGAACGAACCAGAAGAAGAGAAAAAAAAGGTTCTTCTTCGGCCAGTGAGGCGATGTGGTTGCCGCACGAATAAGCAGCATAGCCCGCTTGTTCGTTGGCTTGCTGTCGCTCTCTCGCTCTGTGCCCCGCCTTATTTTTAATTCACTAAACTTTTTTTTTGTGTGTGTGTGTGTGTGCAGTGTGCGCGCGCTCGTGTTCGCTAAAAACACATAAATATAAAAAAGGGGCATACGGAGAAAAGCTTAGCATTCATAGAAGTGTACGAACGAAGGCGCAGGAAAAAAAAACAAAGCCCGGCCCGGGGGGGGAAAAAAAAAGAAATTCGTAGCAGGTATCCGCAAAGCAACGCAAAACAGGAAAATCCACATAAAAGGAATGCAGCTAACTCAGAACTGTATTTTTCTTTTCGTCCTGAAAAGCCACAAAAAAAAATTAAAGAGGAAAAACACGAATTCTTCGTAAGTCGCCTAGAGTTTGGATTCTGTAATACGTACATGGTGCAATCTGATATACAAAACTTTCCATCTCTATTCTAACGACGAAGGCAACGACGGTGCAAACACTGTCAGCTCTTTAAGGATGACAAGTCAGCAGCAGCTGTTCACAGTGTTCACTCCACTGTTTTCTTCGTGTGGTACTAATATTTTCTGCTGGTTCCGTTTCTTGACACACCTTTCATGTTTGCTATAAAAGGATTTCTGCTAACTCAAAACTGCATTTTTTTTCTTTTCTCACCTGAAAAGGCAAAGGAAAAATAAATTAAAAAAAAGAAAATCCGTGGCCGAACACTCGGTGAAAGTTTTATACAGAACTTTCCCACTTTTCAATACGGTGTTAGCTGCTAAGGTGGACAAGTCAGTTACAGAAGCGGATTTATCAGGGACACCCCACCTTCCCAGGCCTAAAGAAGTCCCCCCCCCTCCCCTTTTCACTCAAAAGAATTCTCATGTTTTGTAAAATGAGTGCCTTTGTTGTTACAGTTGTGGGAACGTCACGCTAACCAAAAAAAAAAGGAGGGGGAGGGGAGGGACTTAGGTTTTATGGCACGTCGACAGCTAGGTGATTAGCGCTAACCTCAGTTAAAGTGCAGTGGTCCGGGTTGACACTGTGCCACACATTACAGAGATGTTAAACAAACCCCAAACCTAGCTATTATCCGGGAAACCTTCGATCATCGTCGGGGCCAAAAGATTGTCCAGAATTAGCCAGAATACATCCCATAGCCGCTGAAGGAGCATGGTAGCCTCTCACGCTACCCTGGCCGGCAGTCCTGACGGGGACTTTGCCAAGATCCCCTTTCCAGGGGTTCGACTAGATCCGCAAGCCTCCAGCAACCAGGCTGAGCTCTCTCATCGCTCAGCCACGATGACCACGATTGATACGCTGAGTATCGTAGAAGATGGAAATGGCAACGAACACCATCAAGATGGTGACACTCCACAAGCACATGATGGACCGGAAGTGACCGGTGATAATAACGTCATTCAGGATGGAATTCCCCCCCTTTAAAAGGAATCAATGTGTTAGGTTGGTGCGGCCACTCCGTAAACGGGTCAACACCATCTCTTCTCGGCGAATGCAATCGTAATAAATTCTTCTGTGATTTATCACATGTCAAATTATCTGCTGGTTATTCGCCAGCTACTTTTCGTTAGCTTCAAGCATGCGCAAAGTTTGCAAATTCGTGTTGTTTGGGAACTACAAATGATATGTCAAACGCAGAATTGCTCCACCGAACCCGAAACTCGTACATTACAGCTTTTGGAATAATTAATTGTTAGAATAAGGTAATTGTCGTAAGTGAATTATAGCCAGATTTCGTTCATCACTAATTGCAATCCAAAAACACTGCCAGAGACAGGAACATCGCGCAGACCGGCTTTTAGAATTATTCCAGACTAACGAACCAAGTGTAATTCAATTTTAGAATAACTTTTCAAAAAATCTCAAATTAATTTGTTACGTTCGCTTCTTTCTGCCTCAACTGCAGCAAAATGAATGGAAAAAAAAATTCGGCTGGAATCATATTGGATGAAAAGGCTGTTCGCCCTAAAAAATCAAAATTAAGTAACCGTTCCAGGTTTTCCGGTTTTTTCCTTCCCTTTTATTAGCAAAAGTAATTATTTACGACTTGACTTTACTTAATGATAATGGGTGTTCTTTTTACATTGAAAATTTATTTCCTTGCAAGTTTGAACATAGGGTTTGTTAACCTGAAATGAAAGAAAAGCATCTAGAGTACATGGGTGTAGCCTTAGATGCGCTAGTGTGCATCTAATTGAATATACATGTGAATATTTCATGGCAAGGATCTTGGTTGTAGCTCTACAATGTACAAAAAAAATGTCCACAGCAGAGGTTTGGTATTGGTATTGTACGTTGAATTCGAAAGAAAAACAGCTAGCATTAATTGTTTGGAATTGATGTTTAAACTGAGGGAACTTCGCAATATTTCGTGAAAACACTACTGTTTTTCCTTGGATTTTGGATGGTAGGGTAAAGTATTAACAAGGGTTAATAGTTCGAGTACCACTTCGGTATTCAAGATATTTTCAGCTCAATTACTTAAATCAAGCAACTACACTTAGTACGCAAAGCTCCGTGCGTGTTAAATGCTGTATGGACGTTTCCTTTTGGCCGGGTCAGTATGGCAGTAAGGCTTAGTGGCAGGACTTCGGTCTTTGGTTTCAAAGGTCGCGGGTTCAGTACCCCGCTCAGGCAGTCTAACATTTTAATACAAGAGATAACGTAACTAGGTTTGCATGCGTATTTATTTAACATTGGTCGAGCCTAACTGACTTTCCGTCCTGTTTAATTTCACCACAGATTAATTTCACCACACAGAGACATAACGGTGGGTTCGTGGTGCACATCGGGAAATTCGTGGTGCACATCGGAAAGATCGTGGTGCACATCGGGAAGTTCGTGGTGCACATCGTAAATTATTTTTTCAACTTAGGCTTGGGGAGGGGGGGGATTGAGGCTTAATGGCGCAACGACTGCATGCTAGGTCATTATAGTGCCAACCTCAGTCACAGTGCAGTGGTCTGGGTTGACACTGCACCACGCATTACAGAGATGATAGACAAACCTCAAATGTAGATCTGCTTGGTGGCATGGGCTAAAATATCTGTACTGGTGCAAAACAATTTAATCTTAGCTGGTCAGTCATTATTTGTTCGCCAATTGTTAGTCTAAAGTCGATACGAGAAATTTATTGGGATGGGTTCAAATACTCTGTGTGGGTTTCAACATTTCTTTTGTCTTATAGCCTATCCTTTTCTTTTGCGTTTGTGCCATGACGCTGGCAGATGTTTGCTAATAGCAAATCGTATTCCGCCTAGAAATGACAGGACCAGAAGGTCAAAAATGTTAACGTCCCTCACAATTCAACGTGGGGTGTAATGAATATATCTATAAAATCGTCCCTTATATTTAAAAGTGTTCAACAAGATCATGCATAAAAATAGTATTTTCATACTGTTCATACAAAACGTGCACACTTTCCCGTAATTATAATCGGTACTCAGTTTTTTTTTCTGTTTGTGTAGTGGCTGGGGAAATGTTTCACGATTCGAGTTATAAACATATCACGCATAGCAATTATAATCGCTACGTGACTCATTAATTACTTGTCACCGTTCGCAGTATAGTTGTCAATATGGTACACGAAGTGTCAATGCTAATGTGTTGCAGCAACACATTAGCTCCATCGTCTAATGTGTTCTGCAGCAGGTAGAAAAGACGAAATTAAAAGTAACAGTAGCGTATAAAGAGTTCCGTCATATAGAGTGTTGGACAGTGTTCGGACTTTGTCATAACAAACGGGAAAGAGCCCAACTCGGCCAATTTTTGCCCTAACAAATGTATCCGCTTCACGAATAATTAGAAAAAAGACCTAACTTGCATGTTATCATAGCTTACTCAATACGTATTTGTGTGTGGTATGATTTTACTGATTAATTCACTGATTAATACTTTATTGAATTTTTTTCACTCGTGTAGCACCGATTTAAAAAAAAAACATCCGTATTACCTTGCTCTTTTTGACTACCAACAGCCTAAAAAAAATACAAATAAAAACCAGTTCTCACTTCATTGTACTCAATCGTAGCAGCTAATTCAGATAACAAGAGAAAAGAAAGGGAGGATGAAGAAAGGTCCGCTAGCACATAGCTTATTTGCGCCCATTCTGAATAAATTATAGCTTCAATTCTGGTTCAGTTGGCCTATACTAAAATTAGATCGAAATTTTTAGTCTGTAACCGGTTAAATATCTGTGATACGGGATCGAGGAAAGGAGAAAATAAGAAAGACGGAAAACAAACTGGGTCAGACCAAACTAATTGAAAGATAAAACTATGAATGAAATACATAATCAGTTCACATTAGTTAATGTTCATGATTCGCCTGGTTGTTTACCACTTGGCAAATCTGTCCTGATGCTACCCAGCTAAGCTACATCATCTGGGTTTGCACACTACCAATACTCGTGTACACATACGTAAATCATTTTTAGTGACATGTGGCATGGGATAATCATGCACCGACAGCGTACATTTTTTGAAATCGCGATGTTTTGTTATCCTGTAGGTGTACAGCACCTGTTGACTGTTAACAAGACAAAAAGCCGATGGGGGGGAGGGGTCGACTAGTTATAAGTAAATGGTCGATTAGTTACAAGTAAACACAGATGAAACCAAATTCTATTGCCCTTTGGACTTGAACGTGAGACTGCCTGTCCAGGAATAGAACCCTTGACCTTTGACAGCAAATTCCGAATTACTATAGTCAGACATGCTAATCCCCAAACGATCTATACATGTTGCGGATCGACTGTCTGCTTTTTGAGTTACGAGGAACGAAGTTGCAATGCAAGTAACCCAACCGTACAGTTAACCCTGAAGAGCGGCATAAGTCTATTTATGTTTTGGCGCCGAAATTTTACAACCGTTTACCTAAAACTGTCAAACAGGCAAGTAATTCTAGAATGTTTCAAAGGCAAACGATTGGCTACTGTCCTTGGATAACACGGAATCCTTTTTTTTTTTTTTAAAAGAGACCTAATTATTGGTGTTTGTTTCATGTTGTTAACTTAGTATATTGTATCTACCCCAAAACAAAACTTGTTAAGGATTCCCGCCAAGCTTTTCGGCCGTGTGAAGTCGGGATATCAAACGCCAAGCTCTTTCGCCAAGCTAATCCCACCGAGTAATAGTTCGAAGGGGGGGGGGTTGAGACTTAATGGCGCGTCGACAACGTGGTCGACAACTTGGTCGAAGGTTCAATGAAATATCTGAAAATTGCTTACTGCGCAATTTTCAATTATTTCATTTAACGTTTGAAGTATTAGTCGGTGGGATTAGCTTGGCGAAAGAGCTTGGTGTTTGATATCACGACTTCACACGGCCGAAAAGCTTGGCGGGAATCCTTAACAAGTTTTGTTTTGGGGTAGATATCAGTAATTTTTGGTCCAAATTGATGAAATCCATTTTTTTCTTAGTAATTATGAAATGGAAATGCCAATCTAGGTTTTTTAGTTTGTTAACTTAGTATACTGCATTCGTTTTAATATCAGTGTTCTTCTGTGAACCTATCGTAGTTACTATTTACTATCTTAGCATATTGTAGCACAAATGTTGTTTTTTTTCTTCCCCAATTGACATCTTTTTGATTACCTCACACGCGAGCCTTCTTTCTTGTGAGTTACTGTTCCATTTTCGATTAGCATAAACTTATTTACTTACTACTTACTGACAGTACAGATAGACCATGTCAGTATGCTGAGCCGTAGGGCTTCGGACTTTGATGTCAAAGATCGAGGGTTCAACTCGCTCAGCTAGTCTGACATTTAAGTCGAAAAGTCAGTAGAAATATGGTAGTGTCCGTATTTATTTATTTCATAATTAAACTGTTCAATGCCCAATAAATTCGCGCATGAAACCAGGTTCTTGTAATGGCAGGGGCACAAAATCTGTTATACTGAGTTTCCAGCAAGAGAAGGGGAGGGAAGGAAGAAGTTCCTTTGGGAACGATTTCTTGAGATATGTTTTCATCACGTGACCAGTGCACATACACACGAAAAAAAAACTTAATTTATCTTACATCTGAAAGATCTATGTTGACGGTGACGGATACAATCTGTCATAGCATAGAGAAGAAAAAAAACACTGGTCGTTACGGTCTCCATACAATAATCATGAAAAAAAACCTTACAAACAAGACTTGCCATTCATCAATATTAATTGACCAAGTGTTTGTAGCGACATGTGAGACGAACTGTTTTGTGATGCTAGTTAGATAGGGTCGCACGGCAACTATCGTAAAAATCGTGTTTATTGATAGATTTAGTTGTGACACGGACCCAAAATTATTATTTTTTTTTTAAAGTCATTATTGTGAATTGTTTTTTTTTTCTTCAACATCGCTGTGACAACAATAGCAAAGATAGGCGGAAATCAACGCCGGAACTCATTAACGAAATAACGAGAGAGTGGTTCATTCATTCTAGTTGTCAATGTGCACAGTTTTTAAAGTTTTTTTTTTGCTTGAAAAGTAATTTAAAGTTTTCTGAGAACCTTGCTATTTTCCTTTCAATGTGTAAGTTTTTACACATGGCAGTCAACTCATTTATCGGGTGATAAAAAAAATAAAATAAAAATGTGATAAAAAATAACTATGAAGTTGCGCTTCTTTCCTGATGTACATTTTTTTTAATGGGTCACATAAACAAGTTCAACTCTTGTTGATAAAATATTGTTAGACACATAGCAACTTAATGAATAACATGAGATATCGTGACTGTATTTGTGTCTGTACAGGCCTGAAATTCATGCTTATTTCATACCAAAGTATGTCACTTTGTTATTCATAGGTTGATGGGCCACTAAGGTTAATATTTTTTTCATAAAGAATAACAAAAGACCAAACTACCAAGCGGCTGCCTAATCGCAGCCGGTCTTTCGTACACTTCCGGCCACTTTCGGGCCGCTTCCGCTTCATACTTCCGGTTTGTTTTTATTGTCTTGAATTAATTATTGGACGCGGAATCTAGTGGAGAAAACCGTTTGTACCGTTCCATACATGGTGGGCTCACTTGCCGGCTACTTCCAGCCACTTGTTGTCCACTTCCGCTTTATACTTCCGGTTTTTTTTTTTTTATTCCTTTTAACTAATTTTTGGACGCTGAGTCTAATGGTGAGAACAGTTTGTCTCTTTCTGGTACCGTTCCGGAGTCGAAAAAGGCAACGATTGGACGGACGTTTTCGTCCGTTTTGTCTGTAGAGAAGTATTAATATTAGCTCCTAATACACTATTTAATTTCAGAGCCACTACAAAAACAAAATGCTTATACAGAAACGTTGAGAAGAACTGGCTGCCTTAACGAACTGAATATAAAATTGAAATAATGTACTTATACAATTCATCTTTCGACCCCGAAAATGGATGACCAACTACAAACTGTCGCTTTGTTAAAAAAAAAAAAAACTGTTTCCAATACGTGAGTGGGGGAGAATAATTTACTCCGTTTGCCCTTGGACTAAGCAAGAACTCACACGAACATGATATAGCAGCAGTATTTTAATTTTCAACGCTAATGTTGGCGACTTGTTCACATACGAACGAAAAGACAATGAGTATGAGGTCTAACAAGTATAAAATGATGAAAACAAATAGTACACGGTACTCACAAAGCTTAGTAAAAAAGACGGGTGAAAGGGGGGGGGGGAGGGTAGCATTTTAATCTTTTTTACTAAGCTTTTTAAGTACCTTGCACTATTTGTTTTCATCATTTTATACTTTGTTAGACCGTATACTCATTGTCTTTTCGTTCGTATGTGAACAAGACGCCAACATTAGCGTTGAAAATTAAAATGCTGTTGCTATATCATGTTCGTGTGAGTTCTTGCCCAGTACGAAGGCAACCGGATTATATTAAAATAAAAAAAAACTTAGTTGTTCCCCGGCGTAACATACGCCGGTCTAGCTCATTACCGCTGATTTAACTCGGCTGTAATAGTCAGATTTTATTTCATTTTATTTCAAGGAGCTTCGGCCCGCAGCCATGCGCCCCCACAATAAATACATACCCTTCCTTAAGTACAGTTCAGGCACAATCAAACGCCTTCCAAGAACAAACAAACGCAACAATCATAACAATCGTGAACAATCATGAACAATCGTGAACAATCATAAACAGCATTATTGAAGCAATAGTGTTTGTTTCTAATTGTTGGAGCGCATAACCATTTCATTGTCGGCCGCTCGCCCTTTTTCTTTGCTACCGTTTCTTTGCTACCATGAGCCCGCTAGTCCTCTTGCTGATTGTTGAAGCTTCGTTTGTTTAATCTTGATCCCTAATAATCCCAATAAGCCCAATAAGCATTGGGCTGGATTGATACTTTGGTGGGTGACCGCCTGGGAATCTGGCTGTTGCAGACATAGGGCCTTAGGGCTTCGGGCAGATGACCAGGAGTGGTTAACGCTCGTTAAACCCTTTAACCCTTTAACCTAATAATCCCTCATCATCATTAAGTCTGGTCCCAAGCGAAATATATATGTATAGATAATAAAATATGAGCTATTTCTAGATGGTTCAAAAGTAACTATATGACCTCGATGAGCATAACAAAAAGACGATACAGTTTCACTCGTGAAAAGTTTTCTCCCACCTTGATTGTGTAAGCCAGGGACAGGTGCTGATCCCTTGATTTATGCTAGCTTAGCAAACCCTACTAAACCAAAAAAGGTTGGAAACAGAAAAAAAAACAGGAAAAAAAAATAGACGTGAATGAATCCGAAGAGTCCAACCCAGAGGACTTCCTTCCTCTTAGAGGAAGCAGAAGAAGAAGAAGAAGAAGAAGCATCAAGGAAAAAGCTTCTTGGCGGAACAAATGATTCATTAGTTTAACAAATTAGTTTTCTCCCGAAATGTGCCCCCCAATGCCGCCATAATCCGCCGAGATGAAGGCAGCGGGTGCAGGGAGCGTCGTTACTGCTGCCTTGTGCCTAATCCAATCACGGTTAGGACGATTACAAAAGATTCACGATTATACGTCTTGATTGTAATCTGGTGGCGCCCCCTGCTGCGTTCCAACGGACCTAGTTGCAGAGCTCCCGGTCGCCCTGGTGTCACCGCCGCACATATAGAAAATGGCCGGGGATCAGTTCAGCGGAATGCCGACCACACACGCCGATCACTTAGACTATGTGACTCTGATGAGGACTTTAATGCCCAACCCGTTCAGAACCTTGTTGCACTTTGCTCAAGTCTGCTTTTAACCTTTGTCGCATTAGGTGGAGTGTGTGTAAAATAGGTTTGAGGGACATTTTAAGCTCCGTTAGTGGCAGGATTTTACTAAACGTGGCGCCAAAGCGACAATTTGGAGGAATGTTGTTTGCATCATTGCACACTCACAGTTCTCAAACGGAGAACTATTTTCGATTGAAAGGGAAATAGTAGAAGAGAGAGACGGTTATGAGCCACGATAGTGATGGTGCTTACATTTGCATTACAAAGAACTATACATGCAGTGGTAAACACTTCAAGTCTTCGTGTATGATGTATAACTAATTAAGCAGTGATACTGTGTGTATATATATATACATAAAAAACTTCCGTTAACCAAGCCAAACAGAGTTGAGAAACATAATATCGTTTCTGCAGTACTAAATGCAGTGTAAAGAGCTATAGCCTATAGTGTCCGCGGCCTATCTAGAATTCGCCCCAGAACGAATACAGATAATCGATTGTATGTTTTCGATATATAGCAGAGCACCTTGTTGGTATCCTAGATGGTTACAGAAACAATGGCGGCCTCCCATTAAAGCCGCTCCCTCCAGGAAGATGTAACCGCTCATAAAAAATTTGTAGGACTCAACATACGCTGCGCGCACTATAACAATATACTTTAAAGAAATAAATAATCACTGACACTGTGATGCGTATATATACAATTATACCTTTTAACAAAGCCAACATCTAGTGCGCGGTGTACGGTAAAATCGTAAACAGTTATTGACACTGCGTGTATTGCATAAAAACACCCGTTTACCAAAGCCAAACATCTTAGAGAACTCATTCATACACAACAAAAATAACCATTATACCGTGTGTTAAAACTGAAACAGAAAGTCGGAAGCATTTTGTGCAGCCATGTGCACAGTCTCAAACTCAGAAAACAATTTGTCCATGGATGTTTCTCTTTGTTTGTCTTACAAATAAATACAGAATACAAGCTAATACTTACCACCGGAGTAACAAGTAAGAGCATTGAATTATTTGAATAAAGATTATACTATTGTGCGCGCGGCGTATCTTGAGTCCTTTATGACGTAATTTATGATCGGAGGGCATTAATCGACGGCCGCCATTGTTTTTGTAACTATTCTGGATAACAACAAGGCACTCTGCTACCAAAAACATACAATCGATTATTTGTGTTCATTCTGGGGCAAACTCAAGATGGGATGCGGATACTATAACAGCATTTTCAGTGAAGTTTCTCGTTACAGTTTCAATAAAATTAATTGTAAGACGCGTCTTTCAAATCTCGTGGTTTTCCTATTACGATGACTGATTCTCCAGCCACTTCCAAGATATCTCGGCGACATCGTAACCATGGTCTCGTTATAATACTCGATTATTTTAAGCGCAGTATTATAGTTCAGTTAGAAACGTTACTGCAAGAAAACGAAGTTTTGAACGAAGAATTGAGTTTAATGGCGTGTCGACAGCTAGGTCATTGGCGACAACCACAGTCACAGTGCAGTGGTCTGGGTAGCCAGTGCGTCACACATCACAGAGATATTAAACAAACCACAGACTAGAAGAAGTAGAAGTTCCTTAGTTTACTATCGGACCATGTGTCACTAAAAGGCCTGCTTCAATGTGTTGGAAAGCATGTCAGCACTAGACGAAAATTTATTTATTCCTGCCGGATATGACGCGGTGACTCAGTATTTCATAAAACAAAAATTTAACCCTTTTAGGCCTAGCAAAAAAAAATAGCGCCGTACTTGCAGATCAAGCAATACTGGACACACCAACAGACATACCAGCGAAAAACATAAAAAATGCTGCTACCAGCAAAGGTAGCCGCTCACTTCTCCCTCGATCAGCAAACAGTAAAAAGTATAAACTAACATAGTTACGGGTAATTGCACCCCCCCCCCTCCCAACTTCACTTCAGCTGGTCAACAACAACATAGGGTTCCCACAAAATTACTGTAATGTTTTCCAGAGTAGTTGAGGCCAATTTCCAGGTTATTTACCGAAATTTCATAAATTTTTCTGTGCGTTTTACCAGTTTCACTTTTTCTTAGGACTCAACACTTAGTGCAAAAGATTACCTGATTTAATGAACTGTTTATGTGTCAACACAAAAGTACAAAGAAAAATTTTATTTTATCACAATGTGGTCTTCACAAAACATTAAGGAAAATTGGAAATTAGCCATTAGCGAAAATTAAACACGAGAAATAACGTAGTTCAGTAAGCCACCTTTACGGACTTACGTTTCGTCGGAGTGGCATGACCCGGATTCGAACCGATTACCCAGTACGCCCCCAGAACACTTGCATAGCGCCTTAGTCGTCATGGTCACATCCTCCACTGGCTTATTTACGGCGATTTGTGTCTATTTATTTAACAAAATATATTCATTACGCACTTCGGACTTGGCCTAAAAGTATGGCTTTGTATTTTCCCTGAGTTTTCTAGGCTTTTTTTGTTGTCAAAAATCTAAAAATTCCGTAACGTTTCCCTGAGTTTCAAATGTAGTTTCAATTCCCTGTGTTTTCCAGGTTTTCCATAGGCTCCATGTTAGTGGAAACCCTGAACAAGCCGTTAGTCAATAATATTCGACCAAACTTCGATCAGTTCAACAAAGCTCGTCAACAGTGGTTCATCAACCTCTAGCTGTCACTGTAACGATGACAGCATCGTAATTATTTACAGAATTTTACGCTGAAATAGAGACGTCATCGCTTTGAATAATGAATGAGGTTGCCCTAAATTTCGAATACTTGGAATTAACCTTCTGCCACCTTTCCCATTATTTTGCTCAGAACCCCGTAAGCAGCTTTCGCTTTTAATAAACGCGTGCTACATTGGTTTTCTGCTTCGTGTAATATTGAGTAACAAAGTGTATATAGAAAAATTTCCAGCGTTGGTTTAAATCCTACCATACGATTTAAGGGGATTTGCAATTATATTTAATCGGTCGAACCTGTTAATAGGTTTTACGTTATTCGGTTGCAAGCGTTAAGTTATAAAATGTTTAACGACGACAAGGTAAACAGCACAGCTGCAAGTGATAAGTTAATGGATGATACAGGTGAACGATTTTCAAAGTCGGCCATTGGCCAGAAACATTTTGTTATTTATTCAGCTTATAGGGTCAGCATTAGAATACATATGATCAAAAGATGTATAAGCTTAAAAGTAACGTCTTTGAATATAGACTATGAAGGTAAATTAAATCCATGTATATATTTGGCTTAGTGGATGGATGCGAACAGGGATAGGCAGACATTATGAGAACCAATCAAAACACAGTAGTTTATTTGCATTAAATATGAATACGAAATTAACTGTATTATGGACAATGATGCGGGCAGGGTTGCGAACAGGGATAGACAGTCATTATGCCAACCAATCAAAACGCAGTAGTATTTGATAATTTACATTAAATCTGAATATGAAATTAACAGTAGAGCAGCGTCAAGTGACGTCATATTGCCTACGAGATAGCATTTGGAGGGCATAACTAACTACAAGGTGCACTAGATTAAGACGTAAGGGAAAACAACGGCACTTCTAGTCAAGACAGTGCTTTGAGAGCGGATTTCTTAGGTTTAAAAAACGTTGTTTTCACCAACAACAAAAATCGCGCGTTGTAGGCTTAAGAAATCCAGTCTAATAGCATTGGCTTCAGTAAGACGGCCCTTCTTTTCGCCCTCCGGTGCCCCTTGCAGTAACCCAGTTACTGGCTCCACCATAGAGTTATACACAATAATACTACGTTATGTCACTGCTCTCTTTGGACTTTCTGTGAAAATTGATATTAAACTTGTTTTTCCTTAAAAATTTTGAGTAGGGTAAAAAAAAATGCTTTGTTTAACGGGAGTGTGCACGTCACTAAAACCCTAGCTCGTGACACCTTTTTGTCAGTTCATCCGCTTACAAAATTTGGCTGTCGCGCCGCATTGTCCGATGATGATGAAGTCATCGTCCAGATGACGAATGTTTAGAGATCAGTGAATATCTTTTCCGACGTGCGATTTAGCGAAGAAGTTCCATGGGATAAAGTCAATTTCAATAACACGCATAGCACAGCAGCAGTCGCGTTTTAAGGGTGCACACTTTGACGTTATTTGCACACCAAGCTCTTTGTTTCGCTACCGACAGACGGAGCGAAACAAAATAAAAAATAAAATAATAAAAACGCCCGCCCGCATGGTCGATTTCGTTGTTAAACTCTGGTTAAACAAGACATTTTCTTTTTTGCTGTTACTTTTATTTTATTTTAGTCCTTGCCTCTTTCTTAGGCACTTTGCTTTCTTCTAAGAATTTTGTCACTTCACCGGATTTCACCTCTTGATACCCATTCAAACTGGTTTAACAACTATGAATTGATTTTCTTTCTTCTAAGTGGGAGGAAACGTGAGATAAATAATGACCTAAAATGTAAATAAGAAAACCGTTCTCCTGGCTTCTGTCGTAAGAACAAGAATTTTGCTACTTCCTCTCTCTTTGAATGTTAGGCTAAGCTAACATTCAAAGGGGGGGGGGGGGATAACAAACTTCTTTTTCTTACTTCTAACTCTACCATGTACGTAAGCCCACCAATTCTCAGCTTCCTAACCTTCCGAATCTTCTTAACCGTTTGATTGCAGTTGAAACTAAGATATAAATAATTTGTCCCTTTGCATTCTAACGAAACATTAGACTGATTAAGACCTATATCAACAATGCAAACAGTCTGTATTATGAGAAAACAATACCAATGCCAATCTAAGAAAGAAAGACAACTGCCCCGACTTGGACTCGAAACCAAAAGAGAGGGAAACTGAGGTAAACTACTAGATGTCAGATGTACGGTGAGGCAGCAACTCATCCACCCCTATTCTTCACGATTAAACTCTGCCCAGACCGAATTCTTGTTCTTCTTGTTTATTCTGAAGATTCATGGGAGTGTTTAGGTTCTAACTATAGCCTTGAGAAAATCAACAATCCGTTTCTTTAATAAGGTTTGGCTTAGAATATTTAGCGAACGATCATAACACTGCCTCTCGAAACTTTTGTGAAGTCGTCGGGGCCGGAGTGTGTGAAGGCTGACCCGGACGGGCCTCAGAGGCCTGTGGATCGGGATTAACACGCTCTTCTCCCTCCTTCTCCTCACTTTCCTTGAGACTTTCCTAGAAAGAACAGGTACTATTGTGTGCGGCGTATCTTGAGTCCTGCATGTATTTTGTGAGCGACTACGTCTTCCTGGATGGGGTGGCTTTAATCGATGACCGCCATTGTTTTTGTAACCATCTTGGATATCAACAAGGCACTCTGCTACTGAAAACGTACAATCGATTATCTGTGTTCGTTCTGCGCAGAACTCAAGATAGGCCACGGACACTACATAAGCTCGGCTGTAGCCTATAGCCGACCTGGTTGCGTAGTGGTGAAAGCTCCCAGATCCCAGTTGAGTTTGAGTCCCTGTCGGGGCAGTTGTCTTTTCATACTTCCTCAGATTAGTGTATCTTGTATTTTCACATGGCCAGTCTTTAATGCAGACTGTTTCTTTTGTTACCTTCTGATTGATTCTGTATTTATCCAGATTAAAATTCTACATCGTACTTTGAAAAATCAGTGTTGAAAAATCAGTGTTGCAGTATAAAGTTATATGGATACAGTTTAAAAATAAAACACTTTGCAAAAAAAAAGGCACAAAATCAAGACGATATAGATTCTTCCAGGTCGAAACAATACAATTCCCAAAATGGCGGCCGCGATGTGTTATTTTCATTTAAAATGTAAAATCATTTATTTTTTAAATTAATGAATCCATGACGCAATTTGTATTGCTTCAAAAATTATGGAACCGTTTTGTTTCGTTTTTACGGTTTTTTTTTCCAAATGAAAACAACGAGGAAATTACTTGTTTTAGAATCCATGCATTTCTAATGTATAGTGTATAAAATAGGATTGTATTGTGTGCGCGGTGTATCTTAAGTCCTGCAAGTATTTTGTGAGCGGCTACGTCTCTCTGGATGGGGTGGCTTTAATCGATGGCCGCCATTGTTTTTGTAACCATCTTGGATATCAACAAGGCACTCTGCTACTGAAAACGTACTATCGATTATCCGTGTTCGTTCTGCGGATCCCTCGATAGGCTGCGGACACTATAAGAGTCGTACCGTACTACATGCGGTACATGCGCTAAAAAAAAATAAAAAATTCGCCGGTTTCTCATATTTCGCTTGCGATTAAAGATTCGACGGTACCGGAAGACAGTGTAGGAAGAAACTTCGTGACGATGTCGCGTCCCCCAACTTAAATAGTGAGACTAACCTCAACATCGTTCTTAACTGCTTCCTATCCGGGAATTACCCTCCTTCACCCACCCACACGGACATACATAAGACAAGCTTGTTTGCTGCGGGAGGTAAGAGTACTTCTTGGAATAGCCTTTCCTGCTTTTATTGCTCTAAACCTTTTCCTTTATGATGGCTTATATTGCATTGTGATGTAGGGTGCGCCTAGGTGCTTATGGAAGAGAGCGGTTGTAATTTGGAAGTTACGATCTGGCCCGTTTGGCCTCTTTCCCGCGCTTGCCTCCTTGCCTTCCTTGCACTTTCTGGAAAACCCAGTGTATACGATACAGAAGCCAGCAAAAGGATAATCGGTTTGTAATAACAACAAGGAAGGGCTTGGCGGTTTACAAGGGACAAGACCAGCTACAAAGTGCAAGGGCTTTTTAGGGGGGGCAGTGTTCCATGCAAATGACACGGCTCGGCCCCAAAACTGCTGGGAGCACTCCCACGATCGTTCTGGACGTTGGCCGTTTCCGTTTATAAATTATGGCGGCCGCCGTCTGATTATGCCAGCATAAAAATGCAATGATTGCCTCTTTTGCGCATGTACTCCTAGTTTTAACATTGCCTGAAAGTCCCATTACACGTTTCGTGTTACCCTTATATACCGAGAGATTGTTCCCTCTTCCACGCCGTTTTGAAAAATTGTTACAGCGTTCTGGTTGTCCGGGAAGCAGCGGAAGGGTCTGCCTGTAGACTTGGAAGTGGTCGAGTTTTGTAAATGAGTGCATGCTACAAACGAAGCAATTTTTCACATCCACTGCGATCTTACACTACGAGAAAGAAGTACACGGAAATCTTTCTTGCTCTTTCTGCTTGCTTTAACGATGGCTACTGCCTTAAAAGACGTTTTAAAGGCGGGATGCCCACCAAACGAAAGTTCGTAGCATCTGGTGCCATTTTAGTTCTGTGTAGTGCTTGCTTGGTGCAAGCAAAGGAATGCACAAGGAAATATCTTGTAATACAACAAACAAGCCACGTGCCTCATTAATCACTGAGTAAAAATGTGGTACGTCCTCGCGCTCCTGAAAGCACGCTGTAAACGTTAACGATATTACTGTCACTAGATGGCGCCACGGTGGAATATACAGTAAATAACGTGGCGCCATCTAGTGACACTAATATCGTTAAGCTTTGCTGCTTGCTCCCAGGTGCACGAGAACGTACCAAATGTTTACTCAATAATTAAGGAGGCAGGCGGATTGTTTTTTTTAAAGGTGTAGAGCAGTGACATTTGCCGCCATATTGGCACCAGTATGGGTTTTGGAGGGCATAACTACAAGGTGCACTGCACAAAAATGGAGGAAAAAACAACGGAAGAGCGGATTTCTTGGGCTTAAAATAACGTTGTTTTCTCCAACAACAAAAATCGCGCGTTTTAGGTCTGAGAAATCACTCTTCACAGCATCGGCTTCAGTATGATGCCCTTCTCTTTCTCTCTACAGTGCCCCTTGCAGCTAACCCATTAAGGCTCCAGCATAGAGTTATATAAAATAATGCTGCGTCGTGTCACTGCTCTATTGTTTTGTGCATTCCTTTGCTTGCTGTGTGCAATCGCCTTGACAACACTATAGATGCTGCAGACTTTCAATTATGACAACCTGCCTTTAACTGAATATAAAAATTTGCCCCTTTACTGACAGTTGTGTTTTTCTTCGTCCCACCTGTTTATGTTTGTTCTCATTGTGTTGTGGTTCGATTAAGGCTAAGGTTTGTCGAATCGGGTCGACTTTCACGTGCCAACATACTGTTATGTGCATACTACGCTACTTAGTGAAAATAGATTTTGCTACGTTAAATCCGAGCCGACCTTAAATGCTACGTTAAATCCGTTAGCTGACCTAAACTAATCAGATAGTAACAAGCGCAGCAACATCAGACTACAGGATGAAAAAATTCTGCATCACAGGCTGAGTATTTTCAAGGCCCAATATATCAAAACAGAGGTTTGGATTATTCCGAGTTCTAAAATCTCGTTTAAGAGTTCAAGTCAGTAAAGAATGTGAAAAGAATAGACGCAGACCAGTTTAGTTAAGCATTAACTAAAGTTGAACTATAAACACTACAATGTCATTATGTTGCATTTACAGTTAATACTAACTTCTTATACTTCATAGAAACTATAATTAATAACACTAGCTTCTGTTAAGTATTAGCGAGCCTAGTAGGAAAAAAGCTTTCAATATCCCAATTCCCACCAACAACAACAACAAAATATTTGATATCGTAAAACAAATGAATCCGTACCAGGCATTTAATTTTAATTTTTACTGTTTGTGTTGAAATATTACCCCCAAGAACTATTTCATTTTTTCCTTGTCGGAAAATAAAATTAGACATTCATCACGGCTGAGCAGCGGCTAAGTCCACACTAATTGCTTAGAGAACCTGATGTATAGTCATCGACTGTTAAAGGAATCCATTCAAAGTCCTCGAGAGAGGACCCTTTTAACTTTGGGTTTCGTTTAACACCTCTGTAACGGGTGGCGCAGTGGCACACTGTGACTAAGGTTGGCGCTAATGACTATGCTGTCGACGCGTTATTATGGAATCTGCTATATTCTAAGCATTATCTTGGTGCCCTGCCTATTCTGCTGTTAGGTTTTTAACCCTTCTGAATTATCTCGTACGGTTAAAAATCGAGCCGAACTAATACGAGCATTAGTTTGCTTCAAACGAAGTAAAACAAGAAAAAAAAAAAAACATTTATAAGCCAAACATAAATAAGAAAGATTCTTCAGTTTTAATATTAATGTCGATAAGGCGCATTCGTTATCAAACACTTTTTCTTGTTTTTATTTCGGATTCCACGCCTAACTCACACGGAACCAAGACCATACTGCTTCCCAATATGGCTTCCAAATGTGTTTGACCTCCACCTTTCTGCAAAATCGTGCTAACGAAGGCGCGAATTTTAATGCATAGCGTCGAAAGTTAAGCTTTTAAGCCTTGTAGACTGGAATAAAACCTGTCCGCTTTTCAGCTATAACTAATTCCTGCATCAGCATGTTTTATTCAAGCTGATTTATTATTTTGCAACAAACATATCACCTTTTAGTTTTAAAGGTGATAACTAAATTGCTGATGTAAAGATTATTATGGGCTTACTTTTCTTCCAAAAAATGTGTTTTGTTGCAAGTCGTGCGTCACAATACCATCGATAATATCTTAATAAAGATATCAAATTTGAAGTATTTTACATACTAAACCGTGCATTACCTCTAGAAAACCATACAAGCCGTATCGTTTGCTACGCTCCCTCCATTGGTGTCGAATCACGCTTCACGTAGTTCATTCGATCTCCGGAGCATCGCAAACTCAATGTACCGAGGGTGCAAGATAACTGCACTTGTTCACAATTCGTTCATCTAATTTCTTAGAATGTTTGTTCATGCACTGCCAAAAGGGTTTGTTTACGTTGAAATGGTTTACTATACGCGGTAATCGATCGATTTGCTTGCTCTATCCACGCACCTCCATTTTTACAGAAATGTGAATGTGTGCCAACTTTTAAGGCCTCTGCACACTCGGCGACCACGGTTGTGCCACCAATTGATTTTACAGGACGGAAATGACAAGGGTGACACGAATACGGAAATCCAAAGAGGCATAAGAAGTGTTAAATAAATATGGCTGCAAACCTATTTACGTTGCCTTTTGGACTTAATTGTCAGACTGCCTGAGCGGGAAATTGAACCCACGACCTTTGGACCAAAGGCAGAAGTCCTACCGCTAAACCATACTGAGCAATGGAGTAAAATGCACGCTAATACATTATGTGAAGGCAAACCAAGCAGTCCTACATAAAAATACAAACAACGTTTCGAAAATTGATAATTTTCGAAACGTTGTTCCTATTTTTATGTAGCACTGCTTGGTTTGCTTCACATAAACCACACTGACACAACGGCTTAGAGGCAGGACTTCGGCTTTCGTATCAATAGTCGTGAGTTCAATTCCCCGCTCAAGTAGTCTGACATTTAAGTCTAACAGGCAATAAATATTTTTGCATCTGCGTTTATTTACCAATAGATTTTGGTAGCGTCACCACGGTCTATAGCCACCATGGTAGCCACCTTGGTGGCGCTACCACTACCTCACTAGCATCACTCATTTTGCAAGTTTACAATGCAGATTCCCAGCGTACAGCATCCAGTTGAAAACGATGGAATCATGAGGTGGCGCTGCCAGTTGGTGGCTCCTAAAATCGCATCCTCCAGCCACCGCATTTCCTGCCGTGCGACAAGTGGCTCTGCCAAAGCCGAGTGTGCAGGACTCCTAGAGGCAATCAGAGGGGCTTGTCGTCCGTCGCTCGCGCGCGTCGCATGAATACAGAGGATGCTATACATAAAATTAAAGGGGTGAAACCAGCCAGAAGTCATATCGTAGAGCAATTCGTTTTTGTTTTTTTATAATCACCGGAACTCCCGCTGAACGTGTCTCACGTTCTCAGTCATTATTTGTACCACTAGGTTGTCCATAGCGATCTGAGAAGCTTGGCAGTTATTGCTATTCCAGTCAGCTGCCGATAATAACCAGGGCTTTTGCCTCACTGTTAAAAACCTTCTCAGGTCGCTCTGGACAATGTAGTGGTACAAATAATGACTTCGACAAGTTAGCAACAAAGACGCGTAGCGCGAGTTCCATTGATCGTAATAGCGCGTAAGTGTAAAATTTAGTAACGCCTAATTCTACGATGTGATTTCTGACTGGGTTTCACGCCTTTCATTAAGTATATAAACTCTGTCCCCACACAACGGATGACAAGTCCCTGTGGGCGTAATGGAACCATACGGTGGCAAGGCCATGGTTGCCAAGTGTGTAGCGGCCCTTAAAACCTACAACTTTATTCTTTCCGTGCATCCAACCAACCAACCAATAAATAAAAAAAAATAAAAAAACAACCAACCAGTCGAAGCCAACCAGTTTTGTGATCTATATATTGTGAATGGATGCTAAATGGACGCATAAATGGAGTCGTTTTGGAGGGTTTTCTGGAACAAAGTTACTTTTGATTAATTTCCCAGGCCATTAAAATCAAATACGGTTTATCGCGTATTTGAGAGTCTAACTAACCAAGTTACAGCGATGAAAGTATATGCCTGTTCGAGGCCTGTTCGAAGAGTAATTTAATCATTTTTCATTTCACAGTATTTGCACGTTCGTAGAAGTGTCTTAGATCCGGAGGCTCTACCAAGTGCGTCGTACGTTTTTAATGAGTGTAAACCCTTACGAGAACCTTCAAATGCGATACAGCTACCAAATTATTATTTACACCATCAATAATCCAGGTTGTTATGATCATTTAAGCGTGGCCTATGCATTCATAAACTACTTATAACATATACACGAGGCACTGTCTGCTGCCGACTCTGTGCGAAAGCAGTGTGAGTAGAAGGAGGTGGTAATACTTTTCCACCTCCCCCGCCGACACCAAACGTATTATTCGGGAAAATGGGCCTTAGTCGTTGATAAAAGTATAAGTAAGAAACTAAGAAAGCATCAAAGCACACACAGCTGAATATCGTTAGATCAGAGTAATATGAATTTAACGATATTCTGTATGTGCTTTGAAGCTTTCGTAGTTTCTTATCCTCTTTTATCGACGACAAAGGCCCATTTTCCCGAAAAATACTTTTGGTGGCGGTGGGGAAGATTGAAAAGTGTCACCACCTCCGTCTACCCCGTGGGTTATTTTATATGAAGTCAAAACGAAGCAGTGCTACATAAAAATATACAAACAACGTTTCGAAAATTTTCAATTTTCGTCATCAGATTAGCAATAAAATTAAACCACGGCAAAAGCTACAAGTCATCCTACCTTAAAAGCATAAGAACAGTTATTTAAAACGGATGAAAACCACCAATTTTTCCCCTCAAAAGAGGCAGAAATGAGAGCTGAAATGCACGACCCACCTGCTCCGTTGGGAAACCCAGTCGCAAGGTGTATGCAAATCAGGGTCACGTGTTTCATATGTGTGATCCATTCGTTCGTTATGGGGGTTGCACAATATGCCTGGCAAACGAGTCGAGTTTAAGTGTTTTAATCACAGGAAAATATTCTTTTAGATATTTATTAACCCCGTGGGTTGGCAAAGAGTCAGTAGTAGTAAGATACCGTCCTCACAGCATGTCGAAATGCAGGCTCATGCTTTCATGTTTGTGAGTGCTATGGCTGGTTTTATTTAAATACTGCAACCACACATCTTTTCAAGTAAAAATTGAATTTCTGTCTGCAACCATACCTCATTATTTTCGATATTCCTCTGCCCTCCCAGTAAAAAAAAAATGCAAGCTTCACATACAAATGTGATGTCTTTACGCGATCTCCTTTTCTAAGAATCAGTTTGTTTGCTGAACGTAGAATTGTTCAGAAAACTGTCAGTATCAATAATTGTCCAACAAGTCTTACCCACCAGTCTAAAATTTAATTTTTTTTCCCACCCTGAATGGTGTTTTCTCTTAATACACTAGCCAGCACACGTGTAGGATGTGAAGCCTTCGTGATGGTGGATTGTCCCGCGCCCCCCCCCCCCCCCCAAAAAAAACGTCGTAGATTATTATTAGCTTCGTTGTTTGGCAGATTTATTATAATTGATATTAGTTGTTTGGGCAATGTGGTATTAACTCAATTAGACGTATCCATTTTCGTTATATGTCAGATCTGAAAATATAAATATGACTACAATTACGATAATCGTTTTACGCAGGCATGCTTGTTAAAAACCATAAATGCTCTTTCATTATATTCTAATGTTCGAAGTTACACAATACAGCCTTGCTAGGTTAGGAATAACTATAAGTGTATGTATACAGTAACGTATATATTAGACGACCAATTCTTATCAAATAAATGTGGACATTCAACCATTTTTAAAAATAAAAACTTGTATAAAAATCCGATTAAGGCTATACAGGATGAGTTTTGAGGCAAAGTGGCTTTAATGGAATTAAACCCTTCTCATTATTCGAAGCCATCGTACATGATTCTAATTACGATAATTGTTTTATGCCTGCATGTTAAAAACCATGTGCACGGCTGCAAGCTTAGAACATAATTCCTTTGAGAAAACGTCTGGAGCAATGGGGGGTTGGGGGCTTGCCATTTTCTTTTTTCTATCTCTCTTTCTCTTTTTTCATTTTAAAATTTATCCCTAATGCCTTCGCAAAAACACACCCCATTATCTCTCAATCCATCATCTGCCAAAGTTTATGCGCTGCTTTTTAATTTTATTTTTC
>JAHWFP010234542.1:0-13901 GCA_023313725.1 Lithobius niger | reverse complement strand
CGGCTGTTCTTTGCTCCCTTCACTCGAGTTTCTGGGAACACTTCATTAAGCCCGATTTTCGATACCGGGCTTAGTTATTTTGTCGTCTTGCGTAGGCCTATTTTCATAGTAATAGTAAGGAGGCACTTAAAGGGCAATTACATCCATTTTGACATGCATGTTTGACTTTCGGATCACTCACACAATAACTAAACACAAGAATTGCGGTAAGAACACGTTACTTACGTCCGATATAACAATTTAATTACTGCATCAGCAAAACACGACACGGAGATCGCCATTGTTTTGCTGGAACGCTCAGAAATTAATGCCGACAGATGTCACTTTTCGATTTCGACTCGCAGCCGATTGAGATAACTGTATTGACTGTGAGGAGCTCAAGCTTCTGGCGTCCTTAGCTGGCCGGCAGTGTAGTGGCCAGCTAAGGCCGTCAGACGCTTGAGCTCCTCACAGTCAATACAGCTATCTCAATTGGCTGCGGGTCGAAATCGAAGAGATCCGTCTGTCGGCATTAATTTCTGAGCGTTCCAGCAAAACAATGGCGACCTCCGTGTCGTGTTTTGGTGATGCAGTAATTAAATTGTTGTATCGGACGTACGTAACGTATTCTTACCGAAATTCTTGTGTTTAGTTACTGTGTAAGTGATCCAAAAGTCAAACCTGCATGTCAAAATGGATGTAATTGCCCTTTAATTTCATTGAACAGTAGGAAGAGGTGGTATAGGTTGTGGGTCACTTGGGCCACTATTTTTGTGTGGATGACTCGCCATGGATTCAGAATGCTGGAAACGTTTCTGACAGTTACACTCACTAACCTGAACGATGCAGAACTCGTTGAATTAGGGTGACGCCAACTTGTGAGTGGCGTCGCCTGATTATTGGCTCGAGCACTTGCTCCTGATATTTTTACGTGTTCCATGTGTGATCAAGGCCAAAAGGGGGTTGGACGAAAATTAAAATAACAGAGCCATTTGTATATCCTTGCGGGGGCTCTTGTCATTTGTCAGCGACGAGTGCCTCTGTACGAAAAATTGCCATTTAACGTACCCCAAGAAGCTTGGCGTTATAGGCATGCCAACCTTACTTCATAGCTTATTATGTATTCCTTGGCGATAATTAAACTCGTTTCTACTGAGATAGCGTAGCGGGGATAATACTGAGTACAAAATGTTCTTTTCCACGACCGAAATTTCACGACTAATTACATTTTTCTTTTACGATTTCTTCATAACGAGAAAATAGTTTTCGATTTATTATGTTTTAAATGACAACGATCAACATGCATTTTAGTTTTTTGTTAAATTTATACGTTTGTTTCTGGTTTCTTTGCGTTTTACATCATTTAACCTTTGATTTTTAGATATTTTGCCAACCGTCAAAAAAAAAATTCCACCTCTTTGAGATGAAAAACTACTTGGCCACATTTTTACCAATTTTTTTCCCACTTGATAGGATGCAATTTCGACAATTCAAGAAATTCCAGTACGAAATTCCAGTAAGAAATTCTCCTGAAAGCATAACAAGATCCAAAACCATAACGATCTCGACATTCAATTTGTCGTAAAGATGTAAATCGGCATACAAGTCAGCTTCTGCTTACTCTAACCCGTGTAGAAGATGGTAAACAAATTATATTTATAGTAAACTCGTGAAATGAACAATTATTAAAATTGTGAAGGGCAGAAGGATATTTTATGTAAAAACTTAAAATCCTTAAGGAAGATGTAATAATCATATCAAAAACCAAAACCGGTAAAAAGAAACGTCAAGTTTTGAATGGTTCGGCCCTTCAAATGAGTGATATCAACATCAAAACATTCGCCAAGTTAATCGCACCGACCAATGCTTCGAAGGTTAAATGAAAAATAGAACATTGCTACTTTCGGTAGCAATGTTTAAGTTTTCATTTAACGTCCAAAGTATTATTCGGTGCAATTAAGTTGGCGAATGTTTTGGTGTGTTGATATCACTCCTTTGAAGGGCCCAACCATTCACAACTTGGCGTTTCTTTTTACCAATTTTGGTTTTTGATTATGATATCATTTATTTTTAATTGTGTATTAGGCTCAACTCAACTAGCCTGCAAATTTGTAAAAATATACCACGTCAACTTTATATAGTTTGAGTGGCCATTTTCCAATATTTTAATTTCGTATCACTCCTTTGAGAAGCCAAACCCTTCTCAACTTAGTCGCCTCTTTATCAGTTTTTGGTTTTGTTGTGATTTTTTTATTTAGTTCATATCACTCCTTTGTGAGGCTGAACCAGTCTCAACGTGGTGGTGGTGGTGGCCTCTTTACCAGTTTTTGGCTTTATTTTGATATTTTGTTTGTTTTTCGTGAATTGGACGTAGACGCAATTTCTTTGGCAACGTTGTTTTGATTTGTGACGACGCACTAGCCCCGAGATGAAAGATACGCACGTCAGTAGACACGTTGTCATTGTCCGAACTTCGGCCATCCAATAAGAGACGATGCTGACAATACTAAGAATGGTTATAACAATACTTTCGTACTTACGTGCACTCCCACGCCATTCCCGTTACATCCCCAGGCTGTAAACCAGAACAGGTCTGAAGTTCGTATCGTATACTGCATCCATCCGGTATCGATGAATAATCACCCTATGGAAATTAACAAGGGGATGAGCGGACTAGAAGTAGCTAGCTAGTAACACATTTGCAACGTTATTGAGGGTCATATTTTGCATTGAAAGCTGCTTAGGTGTCATTCCTGCACGAGTTAATTTTTGTCAGGAGGGTCATTGCTCTCCATTTCACCACAATTTAAGATTTTGTACCGCATTATTATTTTTTCCCAAATACCTGAAATGTGCCAACTACGCTTCAGGATATTAGACACTTACGCTATGGCGTAGCGCTACAATGGTTACCTCCTCGACAATTGAGTTGATGTGATGTTTGTTGCCTAACTTGGCGCGACAAACTAGCGTGTATCTAGATTATTCTAAAACATAATAAAAAGTTAATATGAGCAAATAAAAAAATGTATGCATTATGTTTTTTTTTACGGCAGCGGCAAATTAACGGTTGAAATGCTTAAGAAACGTACAAAATCTAAAAAATTAATATTTTGCAAAACTCATGCCTATAAAATTCCAACTGTCGTAGACAGACAAAAAAAAAAAGTTGCAAAATAAAAATGTAAAGCTGTGTAGCTGGAAGCTTGAATGCCATCTCTATTTGAGTGTGTCTTTGGCATAAACGAATTATTTCAGGCACATCTTTGGTGACTGCAACCGCCTACATTCTGCTTAAAAATTCATAACGAAGGTAGATTGGATTAAGCGAAGGTTGTTGACGAAAGCTTCGCCACGAAGTTGAAGCGACCGACTTTGTGCTGCAAGGCTCTTAAAGGACAACTGCTTCAACTTTTTCTTAGCCAATGGCTCTTGCGTTTTCGAGCGTAACCGTTTTAAAATTCGTTTGTTGTTGGAGGCTAGAGTATGGCGCTAGAAAGCAAGGGGCATATTTTATGAACAGTACTAACGCTACCAGTCTCGTGCAAGTTTCGGTCAAAGTTTTCAATGGTTTTTCTAGAGTTTTTTAGAGAACGGCAACATATTAAAAGAACATACAATCTCCCGTTAGTCAATACTCAATAGAGCAGTGACATTTGCCGCCATATTGGCACCAGTATGGGTTTGGAGGGCATAACTACAAGGTGCACTACATAAAAATGGAGGGAAAAATAACGGAAGAGCGGATTTCTTAGGCTTAAAATAACGTTGTTTTCTCCAACAACAAAAATCGCGCGTTTTAGGTCTAAGAAATCACTCTTAACAGCATCGGCTTCAGTATGACGCCCTTCTGTTTCTCTCTGCAGTGCCCCTTGCTGCTAACCCATTAAGGCTCCAGCATAGAGTTATATACAATAATACTACGTCGTGTCACTGCTCTATTATAATTCCACTTTAAAATCAAGGCCAGCTAAGACAGAAGCAAGAACTGTAGCTTGTATCTAAGTCGACCTTTGGTGAAACGTGTATGGTCAACGTTTGGTGCCGGTAGGAGACGTTATGGCGTATTTGTGCACGGTGAGATTAGTATGGAGCGATTATACGTTCGCGAGGCAAGTCGCTTCAAATATTTTGATCAAGATCTTTTAGTTTCGCTGAGATATTTGTCGTTTAAGTTAAGAAAAATTAACGTTTTCAGCTTCACACGGTCGTAACTTATTCTCTTGTGCTTTAATAACAAGAAATGTATTTGCAATAAAACAAATAGGTTCATACGGGCTAGCAAACACTTATACTTGGTCGAGTTAAAAATCTGCGATTCGTACGCACAAAAAGAAATACACGATGAAATAAAGAAGGTAATTTACAACAAATAAAAAATAATAGATCAAATTCAAAGTTAGAATTGTCTATTGTTGCGAAGTGAATTGTTTCAAATGATTAACTTAAAACATGGGATTACTTGCTTACTGAATGCTGATTTCTCAGTGATAGGGGCTGCACCAAAGAGAGAACGGGGCGACGTTTTCGGGGAGGGGGAGGCGAGCAAGCGTGTATGAGGGGACACGTATGCGAATCCGGGAGGGGGCAGGAGTGTGGGGATTGGGGATTAAAGTAATTGTGGGGCATATGTGGGAGCCATTCACATGTTCGGTCTTCGGTTTGATAAATTTAAATTTAATAGCAAATACAAGAAAATAAAAAAAAGTTGCACGATAAATAATGAAATACAACGTTAGAAGTCAATAATTTTTTCAGAACTTGGACAGATCAAACGAATGTAGAGTCTTCTAAAAATGATAAACACAGAACAATTAAGCTTTGGCCAAGGGTGGTAGAAGAACTTCTACTTCACTACTACCTGGAAAAATATCTTCTTAAAGTTCATTCCTGATTTCAACCAACTAACTTAAGCCTACGGTGAATGCCACGATGAGAAAATCAACAACTACCACGTCAAACTCTACATTTTTTCCTAATTTCATTTGGAAATGGCTATGTACAACGAGGCGAGGTTTAACCAGTTATTTTGTTGGGCCTTGTAGGCTTTACATTTGTAACAGCAAACTGGTGCTTTCGTTTAGTTTGTCTACTACGAACGAATAACACTCATCAATAAAAGTTCAGCTGTAAATTACAAATCTGTCGCCGAAAATAAACGGTTTGCGTTTCGTTGTTTCGGTACTCCTCAGCCACTCTTACAACCATTGGAGACTATATAGTGTACAGTCGTTTCAGTTATTTAAAATGGTACTGAAAAACTGCTTTGCTTGATAGCGATGCGGCCTGTACCCAGAAACGTCGCTATTTTAGTGTTGTTGTTGTCTGGTTGAAACTCTTGGCCAGGGCTGTAGGGAGGGTAAGGCGAGCAATGCACCCCGCCCAGGGCGCCGTTTTCATGGGGGGGGGGGGGGGGGCGCCGATTTGCCGCCTACCGTTTAACTGTGGAAGTGAGTGGTAAAGAACAAATATATTTTTTTCTACGGATGGCGTTGCCCACAACTTCAAAACGCCGTAAGAAGAGACTTGCTTGCTTGGACTTGGTTTAGTGTTCGCTTAGCAACTTCCGGATGTTTTGTTACCCTATTATTCATTTTTTCTTTAATAATCAGATAACTTAAACTAAAAAAAAAAAAAAATGTTTACATACAGGCACTTAACTGTACTTGAGTCTTGCTTCTTAAAAGGGAGGCTTGCACCCCGAAAACGGGAAAATTGAAAGAAAAAAAAAACTGATATTTTGATTCCGGTTGAACTAATTATTTTGAAGTGTTTATTTTCAGTTTGTTATAGCGAAATATCTGACTCTCATCTCTTTTTTACCTTAATGAGGTTTTTTGATCAGTTGACAAGCCAAAATTTTCACGAAATCACGTTTTTTGATAAAAAAAAAACACGCTTGGTTTTATTTTTTATTCTTTAACGTCCGTGGTCTCCAACCATATCAATTGCCTCGTACAGATCAGTTAGTTAAGATTTAGTTATTTAATTCTCATTGGTAAATTTTATTTTATATTCTTGACCCGGGCCCTCGCTCCGCAGAACGCCACCAGCAACAAGTCGGTTCGCCTTAGGCGCCAAGAGGGCTAGCTGCGGCC
This sequence comes from Lithobius niger, assembly GCA_023313725.1. Lineage (NCBI taxonomy): Eukaryota > Metazoa > Arthropoda > Chilopoda > Lithobiomorpha > Lithobiidae > Lithobius > Lithobius niger. The sequence goes on along the minus strand of JAHWFP010234542.1, from coordinate 7,824 downwards.
CTGCTCTTGGCTTTTCATAATCCACCTTTTACTGTTGCCTTTCTCCTGTATATTTGCTATGGTTGCATATTTACCCGGTTCCGAGCTGCTGAGCCGATTCTCGCCGAGCAGAGCATGATCGGCAATGCTCGGTATACCGAGCAATTACGTCCGTTTAACCGCGCCGAACGGCGCGGCTCACGTCCGGTCTTGGCACGTGATCGATGGACCTTAAACGCGAGCTTCATTCTGGCGATTACTCAATTCCAGATGGTGATTATGGTCGATACACGGTTCATCCAGCAGGAAGGTTAAATGGCTACCACAGAATTCAAAACAGGAACTAAATTTGCAGGTAAGTCGTGCAGATTAACTATTTTTTTATACTTTTTAGGTACACTTGGTAACCACAGCATTTAGGTAGCACAAGGCTGTTTTAGTGAAAAGATTTGTTATTTCTGCCTGTTTGTTTATTTAACTAGTGCCGATTAATAAAGGTGCTCGGTTCCGCTCGGCAGCAATGATCGGCTCGGTTCTGCTTGATGTACCAGGCATTTTTTTAGTGCTCGTCTCAGGATCGGCTCGGCCGGAAAAAAAGTGCTCGGCATAGCCGTGATATTTACCAAGATATGACACAATGCTTTGTAAAGTTTGTTATGTAAAGTAAAGGGATTAATAGTTTTAATTTCGTCACGATCGTATCATGTAAATAGCGACCCTTTTAAAGTTGGTGAAGGACTCATTGAACAGCAACCATTGTTCTAGTAACGAGTCAATTATGCAAATCGCTTATTAATAACATTGGCGTAACTCAACTACGCCAGATTCGGAAAGCTAATGAATAACAGTTTGGACGCATTCGGTTTCAGCAACTGATTAATGAGTGCAATTACCCGTGAAGAGACTAGCGAAACAATTATGCCATTAATATTCCGTATAGATGTGAACGTCCTACCAAATACCGTATCGAATAGTCATAGTTGTACTGACTGCAATACGTGTTATACGAGCTATTAATCACTTTAAAGTAGAAATTCAAATACAAAAGACTGCATTTGAAATCCATTTCTATTAATTGCATTCGAATGTTTGAAATTCAGTTAATTTTCAGCAACTTGAAATAACTTTAGATGTAATGGGAAAAGAACAGGTAATTTTCCTTCTTTTCGATTCGTGATTTTGTTTCGCCCATGGTAGTTTCACAGTTTTCGCTCAGTGTTTCCTAAACGTTAATTTGTATGCTGAAAAAGAGAAGCCCAAAGTGCACAATGTCAATAAAACCCGACGTTTCGACGTTTATCAAGAGAATAAAAAACACAATACACTTAAAATTGCATAAAGATGCGAACAAACAAACAGCCGAAGTGCCTCCTAAGTAAAAACAACAATTCGAACAATTTTTCAAAAGGAGAATTTTAAATTTAAAAACAATTCGTAAGAGAGGAAGAGGATAGTGACCTCTTTGTGCTGAAATCGCAAGAAGGAGGGGCAACTGTTTGAATGCAGTCTGGGTATTTATTCATTTTCCCCTGGTGGTGAGGGTGTCAAACACTTATTTCTATGGCGCTCTGGTTTAGATATTTGTTAACAGAGAACGCTTTGAGGAGTGCTGAGTACTCTTTAAATTTGTTGTCATTAGAGAGCAGATGATTATGAACCCTTGGGTCGTGCAAGGCGAACCACCGAGTTTCAAGGTTAAGCCTTGTACGAATATGTGGGATTTGGAGAAGAATCTTAGTCCCGCCTATCAAATCCCGCATATTCGTGCAAGGCTTAACCTTCAAACTCGGCGCATCGCTTTGCACGACCCACAGAGTGTAACAACATTGAGTGCTTTACCTTTAATTAATTAGTACGGCTGTGGCAGGCAGTGCTTACTATAGTTTGTGAGTACACAAGAATTTTCAGAAAGGACAGCAGGACGAGAAGCTAACAGACTATTCCACAAACTTAACTTGCAGGCCAGAAGCAATTCGTTGGTAAATAAAGTCGTTGGTATTTAAAAGTCAGCTGGTGCAACGTAACATTTTTTCCCTCCGAAACTTTACGTGTTTTAGTGTAAAAATTGTGTGCTGCACCTACCTCTGGGCTTAAATCCGCCGAATAACAGCTTGTTTTTTTTTTTTTTATCCATCCCGAAACCAAAACTGGTATAAGAGAAGCTGATTATTTTTTAGCGGCCAAAGCAGGCCGGCACGGCATGCATATAATTAATTTACCGCCATTTATTCAGGGGCTGAACACGGCCCGGGACAGCGTGAACTCGATGCGCGACGGATATCATATCAAGAAATCAGAAAAAAATGCACCTCAGCAGAAAATATGAAGTAGTTTGTATAGTCTTACAACGCTTCAAGCTTCAACCAGCTTGAACCTCGGGAATCAAGCTTATCCTATCTTCTTTTTGAGAAGGATCTTTTTCTTTTCAAGTGTTTTAAAAGCAGCTACTCGCACTAATGCTTTGATTTTCCTTTATCCATCAAGGTATACGGCTCTCGAAACCTTTAACGCTTGGGTGGTCAGTAACAAGGGGCACTAGCCATTGCTTCTGGGTCACTTGAGATCAAGGTTTCGCCGGCAAAAGCCATTATATAAATGGGTGCTTTTCTACGAAAAGTGGATTTGAAGAATTTTTTTCCTATTTTTTTTCCCTCCGTCTTTCGGTTGTAGGAAGGACGGAACGTCGTACCACAGAGAATTCGTGTTGATATGGCGCTGGGTAAACATAACTATAGATTGCCCGAGTAAGTGGGTGAAGGTGAGCACGGCTGATGAAATGGAGACGTATAGCTCAGTCTAGCTACCAGACGACGGGAAAGGGGACAGGAAGGAAATCCTGGCAGGCCTTGTCAGACCTGCTATTCGAGATAACGAGAGTGACTATACCACGCTTTTTCAGTAGCTATGTGGGAACAGTATGTAGATATATGTAGTTCGTGTCGGGGTGGGTGAGCGCAGCTGTTTGTTTCCTCGGGCCGACCTGGCCGCCTAGTTTTTAGCGGCCATGCAGGCCTGCACGGCATGCATACTTTGTTTACCCTCATGAGAACTATTACTTGGCTCCACACGTATGTCAGGAAAGCAAGCCTGTGGTGCGCAGTATATACCAACATCATTTATCCCTCACGTTGGAAATATTAGCCAAGTTTAGCGATTCCTACAAAAACCCCATACGAGTAAATGAACCCATCAAGTTTTCGCCATAGAAAGTAGTGATATCAGAACCAAGTTTGTGGTCAATCAATTAAGTGTTAGTCATGTTGATTACCAGCGATGGGACGGAACGCTTGGTGGCAGCCATTTTGGCTCTGATATCACTATTTTCTATGGCGAATACTTGATGGCTTCCTTTACCCTGATGGGGTTTTTGTACGATATCACCCCTTTTGGTTTTAATGGTTTGCTTTTGGACGAACTTAACTTGCAAGCCAGAAGCAATTGCTTAAAAAGTTGTTTCCTGATAATAACAACGCCTTGCATAGCACATAAGACAACAAATTTTAATTTTTGACCTATAATTGATGGTCTTTGTTACCGAAAAGCACAATGTACAGTAGGGTGGAGCTTTTTTTTTTATTTCGAATCGGCAGGGGGCGGAAAACTTGTGGTTTGGTCTTCTTATCACTCTCCCAAAAGCAAAAAATTCTAAAAATAATTTCAGAGGTGCCCCCAGGGCCTCAAATTTTGCGGTTTTCATGAAAATTAGTCATATTTTTCAAACTTTTCCGTTCCAAATTGGCAGGGTGCAGAAAAGGTTTCTGTTGGCCACCTTATCACGCTCCCAAAAGCAAAAAAATTCTAAGAAAATTCTTAGAGGCTCTCCTCCAGGTCTAGAGTAAATTAGTCATAATTTGTTTACATTTTCTTTTGACTGCCGGGTTTGAATTTAAAATATTTGCTAGAATTTTTTGATTTTGGGAGATTGATAAGTCAGCAAACAGACAATGTTTCCGCACCCTGCCGAATTGGAATTAAAATTTTATAGTCTACAGAAAATGTCGACATATATGACTAATTTTCATAAAAATCATAAAAACTTTGGCCTCTAAAAATTTTTTTTTTTAGAAATTTTTGCTCTTAGGTGTGTGATAAGGCAGCCAATTTAAGGCATGTTTTCCATACCCTGCCGATTTGGAATTCAAATTTTATAGTAAACGGAAAATTTTGACAAATGTGACTTAATTTTCGTAAAAACCACAAACTTTCATGCCCTGCGGGCACCTCTACAAATCAACCAGAACTATTACAATAAAATATATAAAAACGTAAAGAGCGCATAAATTAAAATGTAGCTTGCGCTCAGTGCAAGCCATCTTGAAATGACGTCATCCCAGCATGTAATTAAATATTTTCATTGGTGTTTTATGGCCCACTGTGTAAACGCCATCGTTTTCCTTTTGAATTCTGTTGCGTCCTTCACCATATTGAAAAGGTCAAATGAAGAGAAAAAAATTTTGAGACGATTTTCAACTTTTATAGCTTGAACCATAGTATAGGTGTGAAAGCCTTGAGCCTTTAGAACGGTTATTTTAATGCAACAACAATCTACTTATTGTTCTTCTCCTTGTTCAGGAAATTTTGCTTTCACCTAGCTATTGAACCAGTGAACCGATTTTCAACTTTTATAGCTTTTAACGTAGATATTAAAAAGGACCAGGACCTTTGTAACGCTACTTTAATGTGAGTAATTTATCTCAAAAAGCTTTCTGAGTTATCTGTTATCTCATATCGCGAATATCTTATATCAGAATTCTAGTTTTTTCACTTTACCTGAAATATCACCAATAAAAAAAATAATAACAGGTAGTATTAAAAAAAAGCGCGTAAATATATAAAATATGGATGTAAACCTTAAAAAAGTTACTGCTTTAAAGGAACAGAAACGTGAAAAACACGTGTAAGCCATCAGCGTCGCAGTATTTACGTGCAAAACAAACTCCAGATAGTACGACGCTAATGGCTTACATGTCTTTTTCTTGTCTACCAGTTCCTTTACAGCATAAAGGGTTTAAGGCTTACGTCTGTATTTTATATGCTTAAACGTTTTGTAAATGCTAATTAAACTAAAAACTTGACCATTACCTAGACTACATCGAGCATCAAAGCCTTCTTACGTCGTTATGCCAACGGGTTTACCAACTGAGCTATCATAAATGAAAATCTCGCCTTTCAAAGATTCTTTATAAGGTGGATGCAGTTAGTAGCATGAAAATTCGCCAAGTTAATTGCTACAAATTTGTCTTCCGCTGGAATAGAACACTGTCCAATAATCGTAGTTCCTAACGAAACTCTTCTTCAATAGTATCAAGGCCCGCGATAGGCGTTCTTATGTAAGCCTCAGCACGAACTTCCATGTTAAACGTCAAACTTTGAAATCCTATAGTTTTGACCAGAATTGACGTAGCCCAACAAAATTCGGTATTTGGGGGTCGTGTCGTAGCTATTTCACTGCATTAAAAATATAATGACAGCAATCTTACGGGGAAAGGGACCACGAGTGGGTTCTACAGCTAGCTCTATTTGTAATCTAAGAATGATTTGTGTATTTAATTTTATGGCTTTTAGCTCGATGTGCACGATTAGCACAAACTCTCGGCGAATATGCTGCTGTACTACACCTGAACCAACGAACCGATGCTCTAGTTTTATAGCTTAAAACGTAGGTATGAAGAAGGCCCACGGTCTTTTGAACGCTATTTTAATGTGACTACAGTATTCTTGTTGTTGTTCTTCTTGTTGGGGAAATTTTGTTCTCACCTATTAAATTAAATCACCTAGCAAATTAAATTGAAAAGACAAATTAAAATTATTACCACTAATTACCACTCGTGGCTGCCCACTCCGTGTTTCTGGCACTGTATCTCGGACTAAACTGACTAAACTGACTTATCTCGGACTTACTTTCACTTTTTCACGGAAAGGGTTTGCTCAACCCTGGAACTCCCTTCCTTAATCTGTTGTTTGCGCTCCTTCACTCAACGCTTTCAAATCACGCTATGACGCTCTAGTTGCTTAACTTCTTTGGGGTTTTGGGGAGGCGGGTGCTTCGTGCACCGTCAATATCTATTTCTGTTTCTACTAAATTGAGAACTCTTATGTGTAAGCTATTATTACCTAAGGAAATGCGTGTCACTGAAAACTTTGCAAGTGTCTTATTTTGCAATAGTCCAATCGGTTTTGCAATATCCAATCCTTTTCTGGGGTGGACCTTGCAGAAACGTTTTAGAGCCTCTTATAGGTTTTCAAAAAAAAAAGTAAAAATTATTAAACTAATGGTTTTTTTAAAAAGAGGCAAGATCATTCCTTACCAATTTTTTAAGAGCTTGGTATCTTACCGGTAAGATCATTGTAGAAATACAAAACTTTGCTTGACTATCGTAAAAACGAGCTACATGTTGCAGGTCGATTGTCTAAACTATTTACATTACGAGGAACGAAGTTGCAATGCAAGTTACCAAACCGAAACTCAATACTGAAAAACTGCACAAGTCGAGTTATTTTTTGGCACCGAAATGTCACAACCTTTTATTTAAAATTGTCAAGAAGGGATGTAATTTTAGAACGTTTAAGAGGCAAACGTTCGATTGACTAGAGTCCTTGGATGATACGGAATCTCTTTGATTTTTTTAATAATGTGCTAATTATTGATGTTTTGCTTCATGTTGTTAACGTAGTATGTGGTATTCGTTTATACATCCCAGTTCTCATATGAACTTAACGTACTCACTATTTTCTATTTTTGTACGATTTTAGTACAAATGTTATTTTTTCCCAAATGGCATTTTTTTAATTACCTCACACGCGAGCCTGTACTGTTGTGAGTTCCTGTTTTATTTTTAATTGGAATAAATTTACTTACTTACTTACTAGAATTTTTATAACTTCAAATTGAGTATTAAAAAGAATACGACTCGTATAACAGTTATTTTAAGGTGATTACATGGAATATTCCTTTGGTTGTTATTCTTGCTGAGACGAGAATAATAAATTACAGATATTAGTATTGAAAAAGCATAATATTAGAAAATACATGTAAGTCGTCAGCGTCGCAGTAATACGTGCATACGACGCTCTAGCTTGCTTTTGGAACGCTGGAGACTTCTTTTACGACGTTGATGCGACGCTGATGGCTAACATGTCTTTTTCTGACACCCGTTTCTTTAGAGCTTTCACTTTTTTTAAGGCTTACATCCGTATTTTATACGCTTTCAGTGTTTTTTAATACTAATCAATCCTTAAAGGTATCAAACGACGGAAAAGATTGTTAAAAGATAAAAAAAAAACCGGTTAAGAGAAAAACGGTTAAAAGAGAAAACGGTTAAAAGGAGGAAAAAAAACATTAAACAAACAGAACAGATGAGTGAAAAGCACGAACAGGGGAAAATAGGGTATATTGTTTGGATAATACCGACAAGGGCGCACGATTCCGTCTGCTATTGATTTGTCCAACTTGAGCGAGACAAGTTTTGAAAGTGTGCAGTGGGGCGGTCGCGACATCTAGTGGGAGACCGACAAACTAAAGCAGAGGTCAAATACACGCTGTTTCATTCGGGGAGAAAAAGTTGCACCACACACACACACGACAAGTTAGGGAAATGTGCAGGACCGGATTAAGGTTACTCGGAGCCCTGGACAAAATTCTTGACGGGACCCTTCCCCTTCCCATAATTCAATTCCATGTAAACAGTTCCTTACTTAAGGGAAAATGGAAGAGAATTGTGGAAAGGGGAAGAATTTTAAAATTTTACTTGTCAGTTACTTCTCAAATCTTAGCTTCTAGAATTTTACTTGTCAGTTACTTCTCAAATCTTAGCTTCTAGAATTTTACTTGTCAGTTGCTTCTCA
>JAHWFP010234540.1:0-15878 GCA_023313725.1 Lithobius niger | reverse complement strand
GACTTCATTACTAGCAAGGAGACTTCTTCTAAAGGCAAGGTGACTTCTTTTCAAGCAGTGAAACCTCTTCTAAAGGCAAGGGGACTTCGTCACAAGAGAGGAAAACTTTCCACAGCCACGATGAATTCTATACAAAAAGCGAACTTTCTACAGAAAATTAACTTTCCGCAGAAAAGTGAAACTTCCACGAAATAAGCGCCAGCAAACAAAACTCAAGACCCCGCTAATGAGATAAGACACATTAGCTATTTATTTTACTACTGATTCTCCCAGTGAAATAAAAATACGAGACAGGAGCCGCATGGTAAAATTAAGACACGACACTTAGTTAAGAAAAACAAAATTGTAACAATGTCGAAATTTTATGGATCGAAATTGTCACATAGGTCAAAACTCGAAAAATAATGAATTACTACGACGAAATTGAACATTGTACAGTGTTGTATATGAAAATGTTTGACATGTATGTACCATAACAGTAAGTACCAAATAATACAGTATTAGCACTCATCCCCCCCCCCCCCGCCAAAAAAAAAATTCCAGGAATTCTGTTTTGCATGAGAACTCGTCAAAGAACTTCGAAAATTCTAACCCATAGGTTCATCGACCAACAACTAGGCCCACTTAACAATCATTTCACCCCGATAGTTAAATAGGATTCCGAATATGTATTCGAACAAGCTGAGGATTGTATGCAAGGTCATTTACTCATGGAAAACTTTAAAAAATATTATAAAGTAAAGGGTATTCTTAGCGCAACCTGAGACGTTTTTCCTTGCATTTTAGTTAGGAAGTTTACTCCAGCGATCGCCAGTAAGTAGAATCATATTATGGAATAAGTTAATCAAAGTACTAAATTAAAATAAAACTTAAGGAGATAGATCGTTACCCCAAGTAAGGAGTAGCCGACCTTATTTCAGAAAGGGAGTTGTAAATATTTTAGAATTAGAACTTATTGATATAAAATATCGATATCGGTAATCGGTATCTAACGATACACAACCGATACTCCTCACCGATATAACATTAACTTATTAGCAGCAACAGTCTTACAACGTCCATTTATTATTATCAGAATTACATTAGCTTTACCTTAGCAGACTACACTTAATGCACTTGGCTTCTGCCTCATGCACTTTTAATAGCTACCACATGTGGTCCTATCCATATACTCAGTAGACATCAGTGGTCCGGCCGGGAGCCAATCAATTCTCCCAGCTATCACAGCATCCAATTGCACATCTTTTGCATTACAATAGACCAGGGTGCAGCCCCCTTTATAAGCAACATCCTTGGCCTATTTCTCTACCGACGATTTTGGACCTAAAAAGCCACCTGTCACCGAGCCCTCAGCACCAGGATCCCAGCCGAATTTATTCTGAGTTAAGTAATATGACGATCTCGGACTTAACGGAATTTTAAAGGAGCTTCCCTCTTTTAGAGCCTTAGTCTGGTTCAGAGTTAAGAAAGGGCGCATCTTGTATAAGAGCCCACTTTCTCTTATTTTCCCTTGGTCCGATTATTTTAGGAGTGCTTTAATTTAATATTACGAAGTTAACTGATTTAAAAGGAGGGATAACCCTAACCCTAAATACCTGAATTAAATAGCTTACGGATTGTAATCTTGTGTGGACTCCCTTACTTTGCTCATTTATTGCTTCTGTGCTGTTGTTAGATTATTAGCATTTGTGCCGACGGTACGATTATTATTATCGTACCAGTCCTGTGTCTCCGCAAGATCTTACAATAGAAGACTTTACGAGATTTTTACATTACTCCCTTAACATTCTGCAAAGTCTACGATCGTCAAAATTACCTAACTCTGAAATAATGCTGCTGGGTATCCTGGTGCTGAGGGCTCAGTGACGGGTGGCTTTTTAGGTCCAAAAACGTCGGAAGAGAGAGTGAAAATCTGCAGGGCGCTTGCTTTTAAAGGGGGCCTGCATCCTGTTCTTTTGTATAGCATAAGAGGTGCAATTGGATGCTGAGTCTGCAGGAAGAGCTGATTGGCTTCCAGCCGGACCACTGATGTTGACCGAGTATCTGGATGGGACCACATGCGGCAGCAATTAAAAGTGCATGAGGCTGAAGCCAAGGGCACTGTGTGTCGTCTGCTAAGCTAAAGCTGACTTGATAATAATAAAATGGACGTTGTAAGACTGTTGTTATTAAAATAAGTTAATATTATATCGATAGAGGGTATCGGTTGTGTACCGTTAGGTACCGAAATTTATATCGGAAAGTGCTAATTCCTAAAATATTTACAATAGCATTGCCGTGCAACCCTTATGGTAGGCGTTTTATTTTGTTGTTTAGTCCACGTGATCATTGTTGGACTGCTTTCTGTTGTGTTCCTTGGCCTTTTTGATTCTTCTGCTTGGCTTTTGAATCTTCAGGAATGTTTTTCCTAATTTGTGCTAAGAAGAATGATTCAGCCAGCCGTAACTTGTTATCCCCCCCCCCCCCCCAAGTCATGGGGCTGTACCAGCTCGGTGCATGTGATGAAGCGTCTAATCCCTGACAAGTCGCAACGGTTCTTACGCCCTTACCTCTGCAACCCCAACGAGTGTCCCGAAAATTGCAAGGGCTACCACCGGTGTCAATTTTTTCAATTGTTGAAAGAGAATTACCAACCATTATAATAAATCGTGATGATATCGAGGAAACATTTCAATCCTCATGGTGTTTTTGAATGCTTTCTTGTCTAACACTTCTAACCAATTATTTTTTTCCAGTTCTTTGTCTCTGCTAACCAAAGCATTCCGACTGGCGCTCTAACACTTCTTTTCTCTACGTCTCCCACGTTCGCCTTGTTGGCAAGTGCATTATTTGATTGATAACTGTTGTTCTCATGTTCTTTAAGAGGTATGTGGTATCGTTACCATCGCTCTAACTACCATGCTGACGTTCCCCCTTCTCATACCCACGAGGGGGGAATACAGTGTCAGAAAATACTAACGTTAAGCACCTTTTTTTTCCCTTGCCATTCCTTGTTGTTGGGCGTGATCATTTGGAACTCTTTTATTTTATCTGATGCTTTGCCAATGTACGTTGTATGTTCAACTGGTTATAAAGACTTGCCAGGTCCTGAGGAAAAACGTCAGGGAGTGACTTCACTCGGACTGTTGACCCTGTAAAAGGCACTCCTCTGCTTTTGTTAGCCCTGGCAAAGTTTTTCGCAGTTTCAGTTTCCCCTTTTACTATTGCTTTTTGTTGCTTGCCCTGCCTTTTGTTTAGTCTAGGTGATCATTGTTGGATTGCTTTCTGTTGTGTTCCTTGGCCTTTTGATTCTCCCTACTTGGTTTTTAAATTTTCAGGAATGTTTTTCCTAATTTGTGTTAAGAAGTATGATTCAGCCAAGTCATAACTTGTTATCCTCCCAATCTATTTTAAAATTATGATTGTCCAGGAAGAAGGTTCATGTGGATTTCCTCCCTGTAATCAGACAAAAGGTTTGGATTGTCTTTGCCAATGCTGTGGATGTTAAACCTACCAAAATATGAGTGATATTATTTGTCCTATACTGTGCGGGGTTTATACAACAGCCGTGTACTTAGCTAATGTGTTTGGTTCAAGTGTTCACCTTCTAAGAAACATATTTTGACTGTCTAAGAAACATATCTAACTACGAACATATTTTGAATGTCCCAAGATATGTCAAAATCAAATCCCTTAAAACCCCGCTACTTTCCATGAATTTGATACTAATGTGGGAACAATAAAACAGAAGTCACAGTCCTCCAAATTCGTTGAACGCTCATTCCTGCCTCTTGCTAAATTTCCATTACCTCTGATTGTGTTTATTTGGCAAGAAATGTATAACTCAACAACCCGTCTTGGGTCTGTACCAGCTCGGTGCAAGGTTCCTCCCGGAAATGAACCAAATGCAGCTCAACCCCAAGCGCCCCACCAATATATTGTCGAGCACAATAACTAGTACGCATGGATTCTAGCACCTGTCTCGCTTGTGTCTGCGTAAAGACAGCCTAGTTCGTCGAACGTTCTCACACATTTAGGCCTCAACATCAATTTTGGACCTAATATAGGCCGAGGACATGTCATTACATGGGTCCTCACGGAGTATGACCTCGCGGCAGCTAAGAAACAGTTTTAAGGAATGAGTCTTTACACCCGGCGAGTCAGCATGCTGGAAGTCAACGCCGGGCCGTTGATTACAACCACAGGCCACAAGCCTGGCTTTATGCTTCAGAAGTGTCCCTTCAGCATTATACTTTCGTGTAAATGCCCACTTAGAATGAGCGATCTTCTTCCCTTACGGATGCGGGACAAATTCCCAGACGGATAGGTCGTCGAGCATCTTAAGCTTCGCCGCCATCGCCTTTGGCCATTCCTCCGACTCTTCTGATGCCATGGCCTCCTTGAAGCTGGACGGCACACCATCCGGGCGAATACTTACGGCTCCACAAAAGGTTCAAGGTTCACTGGGTGGATAGACAAAGTCCATCGAGGGATGTCCCCTTCATCCGTCGTGTTGTCCTCAAAGTCCAGTTGGTCAATTAATGGCTGAGACGCAGCGCTTGGAGATTGGGGCTTAAAGTCTGGAGTTTGAATACTGCTTGATCTACCTGGGACCTCATCAACACAATCCAATGAAATGCCACTCTGTGTCTTACTGGGATCAAGCCGAGCATCAGGCGACGGAGATTGACACTGGGGAGCAACGGTTGAAGTCCAATTGAAACTGTTGCAAGGAGGGCGTGCAGTTGAACATTCATGTCGTCAAGGAGGTTCGGATTCTTACAAACATGACAATAATAATAATAATAATAATAATAAGTTTATTGCGTACATTGCTCGAAGTTAAAATAATAACTTGTATGAGCTATACAATAATTACATAATGCACATAACATAAATCAATATTTGATTAATAAATAGATGCATACATGAATAAATATAATATATCATATAAAATTTATCAATTGTTAGTATGTTAGTTTTATTAAGTTTTATAACTATTTATAAGTACATTTATTAATTTACTTTTTTAATTCATGTTTACTTTGAAAATGTAACTTTTTTTTTAGTTTGTTAAATGTGTATGGTATGTAATAATCTTTTTTTCTTGTACCATATGCATTGTTCCAACAGGGTAACTTAAATCTTTGTGATGATACTCTTAAACACAAACTTTTTGGTTCATCATAAGTTTTATATGTATTTATGTAATAATTTTTAAGTATTATGATATAGTCTCTTAATTCATTTATTTTTAGTATTTTATTATAAATAAATGTATTTGTTTTTCCCCTTCTTAATAATAATTGCAATGTAAGTTTGTTGCAAACGCAACCGGAATGGCAAGGACCTGGTGGTACTTAAGCTTGATCTTAAGCTGGGCCGACATCTTGCGACTGGTTCAACTGACTGTCTGTTACTCTTAGATGACATTAAGCATGTGTTGGACTGGAGTAATTCGTGGCAGTTACCACTTGCCCTACACAAATGCCAAACTTTCCATGTCGGGGTCGACAAAATTGGCTTCCAGTACCTCTTGGGAGAGACTAGCTTGCCTACTGTAAGCACTATCAGGGACCTCGGTGTCTGCTTCAATTTTGTTTTAAAGTCAACAAATCATTGCGATACTATTACCAAAAACGCCTTCCGCAGGCTTGCCATTGTAAATCGCTGCTTTTTGTCCGGGAGCATTTCCATTAGGGTGTGGGCTTTTCGAGTTTTTGTGAGACCACTGCTCGAATACGCAAGCCAAGTCTGGTCACCCTCACTCTTGGGTGACATTGACACGGTCGAAAGGCTACAGCGCGAATTCACAAAGAGCCTGCCTGGCTTGCGAGGTTTACCGTATGATGTACGTCTTGCCAAAACAGGCTTAACATCACTTGAACTTCGCAGGTTGCACGCTGACCTTCTTCTAACCTTCCGGATTGTTCGTGGCTTCTTGTCAATCGACTTGCCTTTTTTCGAATTCACACCATATAAAACAGCCGTTTAAATTGGAAATCCAATCAGCACGCTTAGAGTGTAGAAAAATTTCTTTTCAGTCCAGGTGATGTCAGCGTGGAACTCTTTGCCAAAATACATTGTTTCTGCGCATTGCCCTCAGCTCTTCAAAACCCTATTAAAGGAGGTTTGTCTTCGGAAGTTCCTAAGACGACCTGCATTTCTAAAGTAAAGATAGGGAACAGTGTAAGTGGCACCTGCCCTTCTGCATCCCGACTACTTTTTTTGTGTGGTTAAACCGGATTTATTATTATTACTAACTGCCATCCGATGTTAAAACTAAAAATTATAAATTACAAGAGTTTAAGAGTTTAAAAAGAAGATGATAGCTTGGCGCTGCAGAGGTCAGGTATATGGTATTGGCTTTGGGGTTACGAATGATTTACCACTAAGGTTAGACCTACCAGGGACACAATGTCCCCGATGGCATAGGCCAAAAGTGAGGGACACATGGGGGCAAAACCGGGTATCATTGTCAATATCTCTTAAATATAATAAAATAAAATATAAAATATAAAATGTATTGCGGTTTAAAGCTTGGCCAAAACCAATTATCAATCTTAATAAAGATAACTAGCGGAATTGCTCGCTTCGTTCGCTCATTCCGACTCGTCTTGCTGCGCTCGAGATTTCTTGTTGCAATACTTATGTGAAGACGGACAATTCCACACCAAAAACAAACAGTCAAATGCTCAAGCAAATGATCAGTCAAGTACGCGTTTTTCGTAAGGTTTGAATTCGTCAACAAACGGTTACTGCACATACTCTTTCTTTTCTCTTTGTTTATACTCATCGCCACATTTAATAAGATTCACCGGATTCATTTTCACTACTAAATAAATATATAGCCTACTACTTAATAACTGCATTTAGGAAAAAGTGCTGTTTCTGATGACAAGTGCTGATTTTCGTTCGCTTAGCTCACTCAATCAGCGCACACATTTCCTCAGAAACGTGACTGAATCAATGTAACACCGAGAACTACATATCATTTGTAATTTGTATTAGTAATACACTTTACATGGGTTTTCTTGTTTCACTTATTTTAAGAATTTTGTTCTGTAAGTCCTGCTCAGTGAAGATTTTCCATCGGTTCCTTATCACTTCACTTTATGATGACCTGTCATTTGGTGAAACAGCTGCCGAAATCAAGTGAAAATGCCACAGTTCCAGTGATCTTTTATCCAACGTAGAAAGTCGTTCATTTGCACTACTGAATAAATATTTAGCCTACTACTGTTTCTGATGACAAAAGCTCATTTTCGTTCGCTTCGCTCACTCAATCAGCGCAAACATTTCCTCAGATATGTTGTCCCACCCTTTTAGGGGAATATTAGGGGGGGTATTTGGTAATTGGGAGGTAGGGAAGGTTATGGCTGTTGGAACGGTGTCTGGGGAAGGGGGGGGGGTGGAATCAGGAAAGGGAAGGCCCGGGTTCGGGGTAAAGGGGGTAAATATTATTACTATGAACAAACCAACTCGCAAGCAACGTACTTATGGGTGTTTCCCATCATAAAGGTGAACAGGTTTATTATTTTACTACTAATACGTCACAGGCTGCATTTCACGACTATAGCAGTAATTAGACAAGATATCAAGTAAACTATGGTTGGGATTTCAAAGCATAAAGCATTCAAAGCTTCAATGTAAGCTTCACTGCAACAAACACTGGTAGCGAGAGGTTAACATCCGAGGCTTAGGAATCTTCGGGTCACTACAAAAACACTACAAAAACAAAACACGGAGATTCGCTAAGTAATTAGCGGTAACGAACGCACTTTCACTTACGACCAGTGGTGAAAACCCAAGCCTTCACGGAATCCCACTAGCGTGGCACACTAACTTCGCAACTCTACGAAAAATGATACAGCCAACATTTATGCGTATCCCACGCTGAAGCAAGATTCCCAACACCTGACTACTTAATGAGTTCACTATCTTCGCAATGTGATTCACAAACAGCTAGGCTAAACGATGGAATAGTAAGCAAAGTCATTACCTGATCAAGGTTTATCTAGAACAATAGCTGAGCGAATGACGGACAGAAACGGGCGGACGGAACTCTCACTGGTTACTGGCATCGGGAACTGGGAATGGCGGAGATTAATCCGAGCTGCATACGAGCCCAGACGTTTCGGCGATTCTTGATTTCTAGTGCAAAGTGCTGCATGATGAATGATGACACTGGCGTCATCCCAACCAAATCCAGAGTAGGAGCAGGAATAATTACGTACGACCTTCCCCATAAAGCCAGGTCGTGTAGTCTCTCCTTGCGTAGCCCACGTGGGCATATATAAGCAAGAGGAGAATTTACATATTAGATTAAGATCGTAGAAAATATAAATTTAAGATAGTTTGATACGTTAAGCTTACTGGATTAAAATGTTGCTTTAATGCAACTAGAATAAAATATATTAAAGGTTAAAAGTAAGTCAAAAAATAACGTAACAACTAATTTGTGCAATAAGAACAGATAATTAATTGGACTCTAGAGGATACCAAAATGACATCATGAATGCGGGTACCAATCATACCCATTCCGACCTCACGGCCAGAGACACCAAACGTATGAATTCAAGTGGAAAACCGCAGAAGGATACCACAATGTGACAAAATCAATGTAACCACCAAGAATCACACACAACTTGCAATTTGTGTCAGTACTACACTCTACATGGGATTTCTTGTTTCATTTTAAGAATTTTTCTTAAGTCCTGCTCAGCACAGATTTTTCCAATAGCGTCTTATCACGTTCTGATGATCCTTAACTTGGAAAAACAACAGCAGAGCGTCAAGTGAAAATGTCACGGTTTGAATGTAAGTTAGGCTTACCCAAGACACTAACTCGTAGCCAAATAAAAACTTTTTGTTTTAGCACAAATAAAGAGGGAACCGATTGATGACTTTACGTAAAAATGCTCCATTATTGCTGTTTGAAATGATACAGATGCAGACGTAAAAATATTCTTGGCACCTTTTTCTGTTGTTAATATATTTTCTAGACGTAATTTAGTATTTAGCATTTAATATTTTTCTATCTTTGTGTTACTGCTAAACGATTATTCTCTTGTCTTGGATTTGTCCGTATACAGCGTGAGCCAACTAAAGTGTTACGAGCCGCTATCCTGTGAATGGCTAATGAGAGAAGAAGAATGATAGAAATGCAATGATGTATGTGATGGGGGACGTTTACACGAGAAAAAAGGAATGACCTTGAAATATTAATTCAGGGTGATTCCTTTTTTCTCGTGTAAATGTCCCCCATCACACCCATCGTTGCATTACTATCATTATTATACTCTCATTAGCCATTAACAGGATACTGGCTCGTAACACTTTAGTTGGATCACCCTGTATAGACTCGATGAGATGAACGACTCCAATTTTAAAACATAATTTGTTATGCAAAGCTGCGCGTGTTAACTGATTGTTAGTGAGAACAAGAAGTTATAGACTCGCTTCTCGTTGGTCTGTGCCGCCAGACCATTGTTGATGGACGTTCGGGACGGGTTCGATGCTTCCACGAAAAAAAAATTGGGCAACAATCATGACGTCATGTATTGTTGATGCATTGTTGGGTGATTGTTGCCGATTGTTGCAAATGGTCATTTTTCGTTAATTTCGGTCATTTAGTACCCAGTTCGGATTTTAAAAACATGGCTACACAACGAACGGGTTAATTTCCTTTCTTTTGATAAACTTCTCATATTTGTAAGCCTTTTACTTTCAGAGGAGAAGATGCTCATCCCCAACCAGCCAACCAACCACTCAACCAACCACTCAACCAAGTATAAACTGTATATTTTTAATGAGGAGAGATAAAAAATAATAATAAAAAAATAAAAATAATAATAATAACAAGCAAAGGGAATCAGGAAGGAATCAAATTGGATACACCATATCTGTCCCAAATTATTAAAATAGTAAAAGAAATACGTAGTAAATAAATAATTTGCCGAGTCGGAGGTTATTACAATAAAAAATCATGTAACATGTATGGCAAAGACACTTAGACAGGTAAATGAAAACCAAACTATTCCTGTTAACACTGTCTTGCCCTAAGACAAAATAACCTAAAAGACAAACAAAGCAAAACAAATGATGCTAAATGTTAAACTTGTTAAAAACATTCGAGGTAGACAGTTAAATCTAACCTACGGAGACCTAACCTAAACTGGCGTATGTCACTAGCAGTCACTAGCTCGGATGGCAATGAGGTCCACGAGCCAACAACCCGGTTTGCAAAAAAAGTACTTAGTGTAATCCAATTTAGTCTTTGCAACAGTTAGTTTATAACAGTGGCCTTTGGCATAGCCATTTCTACGAACATTAAAAAAGTGAAAAGGGTTCATGCCGGTAAATCCACGCAAAATAGAGTACGTTACGCATAAGATAAAGCATAGGGATTGTGAGTATGATGTGGATAATAGGGAGAGTCATGTGAAAGGCTGATAGCGCAACCACCCACACGAGGAGCCTGGGAAGCAAACGTCTCAAACAGGTTCCCATGTTGGCCAAAAAACGGACTAAGGCTGCAGGAACGCCGCCCCGTCTTGTATTGCAGTGGTAATCGGAACACAGCAACATACCCAGGGAGACAAGATTAGTTCGTACATCGGGAAGAGGATCACATCACGAAGTAGGCCATAATTCTTATATAGCACTCCGGCTGGCGTACTGCCAATAATGCTTACATGCTTAATGTTGAGCTGCTTATACAGCGCCTAAGATAAAAATAGATTTTGCATATAAGCCCATAAAAGGCGATTATTTTTTTAAGTCAGTAACTCCGTTTGAGAAAAATTTGAAGATTTTCCCTGGCCAACAAACGTCTAAATCCCTGTACCGTGTGCTGGTCAACCGTCAGAGGTGAGAGTGCATTTCATGCACTAACGACCTGTACAGCAAAAATATCCCTGTCCCAGTGCAAATATATAGACAAGAGTCGTGGATAATTTCCATTTGCATGCTTCCAAGGAGGTCATTTTATCTGAAACAAAGTTTTTTTAATGATTTTTCTTTAACACTTCTAACCAATTCTTTTTTCCAGTTCTTCGTCTCCTCTAACCGAAGCGTTCCGACTGGAGCTCTAACACTTTCTCTTTTCTCTACGTTTCCCATGTTCGCCTTGTTGGCGAGTGAATTATTTTATTTTTAACTGTTGTTCTCATGTTCTTTGAGAGGTATGTGGTATCGTTACCATAGCTTTAACTACCATGCGGACTAACCCCCTTCTCATGCCCACGAGGGGAGGATATAATGTCAAAAAATGACAGGTACATGCTTTAAGCACCTTTTTTCCCCCTTGCTATTCCTTGTTGTGCGTGATCATCTGTAACTCTTTTTTTTATCTGATGCTTTACGAGTGTACGTTGTACATTCAACTGGTTATAAAAACTTGCCAGGTCCCCAGGGGAAAATGTCAGGGAGTGACTTTACTCAGACTGTTGACCCTGTAAAAGGCACTCGTCTGCTTTTGTTAGCCCTAACAAAGTTGTTCTCAGTTTTCCTTTTGCTGTTGCCGTTTGTTGATTACCCTGCCTTTTGTTTAGTCTAGTTGATCACTGTTGGATTGCTTTCTGTTGTGTTCCTTGGCCTTTTGATTTTCCCCGCTTGGACTTGAATCTTCAGTCTTGAATTTTGGATTTGTGAATCTCGAATTTGTATTAAGCCAAGCCATAACTTGTTATCCTCCCAAGCTATTTTGGAATTATGATTGTCCAGGAAGATGGGTCGTGTGGATTTCTTCCCAGTAATCCGCAAAAGGTTTGGATTGTGTTTGCCAATGCTGTGGATGTTAAACCTACCGGAATGTGAGTGATGTTATTTGTTTTACACTACGCGGGGTTTATGCACCATTCCTGTAATTTGCTAATGTGTTTGGCTCAAGCGTTCACCTCCTAAGAAAATAACCATGAACATATTACCAAGATATGACCAATGAACATATTGACCAAGATATGTCAATATCCAATCCCTTAAAGCCCCGCTACTTCCATGAATTTCATACTAATGTGGGAACAATAAAATGTAGAAGTTACAATCCTCTAAATTCGTTTAAAATATTCGTTACAATCCTCTATCTTGCCACATTTCCATTACCTCTGTTTATTTTGCATGAAATGTGTAACTCAACAACCCGTCTTGGGGCTGTACCAGCTCGGTGCAAGGGCCCGGAATTGCCCCAAATGAAGCTCAGCCCCAAACGCCCCACCAATATTTTGTCGAGCACAATAACTAGCCCGCACGGATTCTAGCGACCGTCTTGCCTGTGTCTGCGTAAAGACAGCCTAGTTCGTAGGACGTTCTCACCATTACATCATCGGTAGAAGCAGTGTCTCTAAGCACTAAACACTTAGCACCATTTACAGTCATGGGTGTGTTTAGACAAAATTAACTCCAGAGGGCTACGACCTACAAATTTACCACTGGACTGAGGATCAGCATTAGCCTACTCTTGTGCCATAGGTGCACGACAATCTCTAATTCTATGACCTGGCTTTTTGCAGAAAAACAACGTTCCATCACCGGTTTTGGACCTACGGGGTTTGTTGAATTCTTTATGCAAATCACTATTGTTGGCAGAGTACCCACAGACTTGTCTGCTTTAACATCTGAAGAACCAGCCGGTTTAGCTTCGTGTGATGGTTTTTGTTACCATTTTTCGAGTTGACATTGGCTTTAAAAGCCTGTCAGTTTGGCTGTGCGCCTGTTTGCACTTTGTCATTTTTCTGTGCAACTTAACAGAAATCTGCTTATTACGTGTGGTCCAGTCATCACACAATATACGGCTTCCGTAAAGGGCCCAGTTTTCTGGTGATCCAGTAGCCATTTTCTAAGGCCTACTGGGCATCACTTCATGAAGTGCTCCATTAAGAATAAGTTAACAAGACTGTCGTAACTACCCTTAATTTCTGCGAGCGATATCCATTGGGAAAACAATGTTGGAAGTTTAAACACATAATCATGAAATTAAATCTTAGGATCTTTCTCTAAAGTACGAAACTGCACTTTAACAAATCTAGCTAAAAGTTGGGCTTCAACGTCGAATTGTGCATGTCTATTGTACTTAACTGGACACAAACCTTACCTAAAACTTCGCCCATTAGTGGCTGAAGGCCAATCCCCCAACTCGTCCCTGGAAATTCTCTGCGTCTCCATGGTACGTTCAAATATTTTTAAAAATGAATTAATTTCAGATTTAAGGCTCCACTTGTTCACAAATCTAACATCATCAGTAATTTTACCGGGTTTGTTAACTGGATTTGAATTAACATTAACGGGGTTTACGTACATGTCAACATTAACGGTCTTAAGTTCGATTTGCTTGTTAGTTAAAATCACTTCTCTCTCCAATCGTCGGAGTTCTTGCACTCTAGTGGCATCGCTAATTTGAGCATTTTGGTCTTCCATCATTAATTCATGAGCTCGAGTTTTCTTGGCTTTAATTCTGGCCTTATGGGCTTTAGTCGGCTGAAAATACGGTTTGACCCTCAAAAAATTGCTACAAAAGGTTTCTCAACGGGTTTTTGTAATATCAGGTGTGCTGAATAACGTACTAAAAGTTTACCAAAGTTTGACGAGTGGAAAAGCCCAATTTTCAAGATACCGTCCAAAATTGCCGTCAAATACAAAACTCGTTCAGTGAAATTGCTACAAAGGGTTTCTCAACGTTTTTTTGTATTATCAGGTGTGCAGTATAACGTATTAAAAGTTTACCAAAGTTTGACCACTGGAAAGGCACAATTTTCAAGATGGCGTCCAAGATGGCTACCAAATACAAAATTTATATGGTGAAATTGTTACAAAAAGTTTTTCAACGGTTTTTTGTAGTATTAGGTGTTCTGAGCAACATACTAAAAGTTTACCAAAGTTTGATAACCGGAAAGGCCAAATTTCAAGATAGCGTCCAAGATGGCTGCTAAATACCTTATCCCCTACAGTGAAATTTCTACATAAGGTTTCTCACCAGTTTTTGGTAGTATCAGGTGTGTTGGATAACATACTAAAAGTTTACCAAAGTTTGGCCATTGGAGAGGCCCAATTTTCAACACGGTACCAAAAATACCCGCCAAACACCTAACTCCTACAGTTTTCATCGTAGAAAAGTAAAGTCCTATGTTTTTGTGGTCTTAGAATTCATTTATCTAATTTACATCCGATACCGCAAACATCGGCAACCGATTCAATCCAGAATCTGTATCGGTGCAGCCTCAGTAAATAGTGAAATAGAAAACCATAACTGTTCTTCAGTCACGTCTCTACTTTCTGTTCCTAACCCTACTGATGATATATTATAATTTTTCAAGATTTTCAAGCACTTTTACAGGCATGTAATTTCATTATTACTTTCAAGGACATTTCCAGGTTTTCAAGGACTCGCGCACACCCTGAAGTACCTTTAGAGCTGTGCTAAACTCACTAAGATGATTAGTTTTTAAACATTTTTCAGCGATGTCGTTTAGCCAAGTAGAATGCACCAATCATTAGCTGATCTATTGTATGCAAAGTAAAAATATTTGACTACAACAGTACGGTTCCACGTGGACTAAACAGTAAAGCAACACTGCAGTTTCTGAAACCATACAGGAAAGTTTATTTGTGTTCATTTGCTGTACTGACTTCGGTTTAGTTAAACCTTACCATAAGCATTAAATGAGTTAGTTTTTATTTTATAATTATTCCAAGTGAAATATTGTATACTAGTATGAATTTTTCAATCAAATTAATAAAATAACGACTATGTTCATAATTCCAAACGTCAGAATCGGTAAGTTAATCGATGAAAAATTTTTATCGCGATATCAACTTATCAATAATCGCGCCAGCCCTAATTACCACCCTGACCTAATAAGACAAATCAAGTTTAAAAAAATTACCCTTGAAAAAAATTATATGATGCATTCAAGCAGTGCTATCAGCCCTCAAAAATCTAGAGAGGTCTGACACAGTTTATGTATTTTGTGTTTGTGTTTGTGTATTTTGTACTTAAAACACAATTCATTTCAGGTGAAATACTGTGTCTGAAAAAGTACGTTGAGAAAGTGATTTTGTTTATTGATGGTGATTATCATCTGGCCCCATATAAGAGAAAAACAAAATAAATTGTTTAAAATTTAAGCACTTTTATTATTTATTAAGTATAAATTCCAAGAAAAAAATGAACAAAAATAAATAACAGCTTGTGTAAGCATCAAAATTTTTCACTACGGTATGAACACCACTTTGCAAAAAAAAAATATCATTGCCTCAGTAATGAACTTAACGAGTAAATCGTGGATGTAAAATGAAAATGATACATGGGCTAACAGATATTTCAACATCTTTGAGCAAAGTAACAATGAAGGCTACATTGTCAACAAGTCACAAAAAAAAATTACTAAAAAAATAACATGCACTATATTACATATTTACATTATTCGTATCACAGGGCAGCAAAATTTTCGCTTCAACAATAAGAAACATTATTCCTAAACAAAAAATCCAAAATCATAAGTGTTTTGAATCACTCTTATTTTCACCGGACTTTGGGCTGCTACGAACAAGGTAAGCTTTGTTAGCCAGAGATTTCAAATGCTTGGCGGATGCTTCTCCAGTTGTCTGGACCATCGCCAACAAATGTGAACTTTCATTTTGGAGCAGTATGTGAGGTTCGTCAAACTCCGCAACTCTTCCATCGTCTAACACCTAAAATGGGATATGAACAAAGGTTTCACGAAAAAATTTTACACAATGCACCAAGACATAAAGCATAAATAAATAAATTAACACTGGCGATAGCAGTGTTAGTAAGGGTCAGCCTAGGGTCTCTGTGTTAAACTCTTTACTTTGAGAGCTTATAACGCCGTAAAAAGTGAACATTTAAAAACCAAATTTGGAATCCAGCCTCGACTAGT
>JAHWFP010234539.1:0-12580 GCA_023313725.1 Lithobius niger | reverse complement strand
GGTTGGTTAGGTCGGCCAGGTGGGAAAGGACGGTCTGGTTGGTTAGGTCGGCCAGGTGGGAAAGGATGGTCTGGTTGGTTAGGACGGTCAGGTGAGGATGGCCGGTTGGGTAGGTCAGGATTCAAGGGACGATTGGGGCTTATGTTAGGAATAGGCAACTTGTTTCCAGGGGTTAATGGACGGTCGGGAAGATTTGGACCGACGGGGCTGCCTGTATATGGTGGCAATGGAGGCACTTGGTTGGGATTGTCAATAATAATAGGGCGAGGATGAGTCTGGGGAGCATTTTGGCCACTTCCCTGTGGCAAAGAAGGACATCGCTCTTTGCAGGATATAATAAGGCTTCTTCCTGAAAGGTCTGCTGAATTTGGACCAGTTGGATTTACTGGCAGAATACCGGCGCGAGGAAGCTGAAGGTTACGATGATGTAGAGGGATTGGCTGGAATGGTTGTCCATATTTATCAGTGACAGCATTGTCAGTCCTTTGGTCTGAAATAAATATAATTGTAGGAGAGATTAATACGCCAATATCACACTTAATGACGTAATAATATGGAACACAATTTATGAAGTTGGTTCAATTAAACTGCCTGTAAACGAAATAAAATGCAATAGTAAAATACTCATATGAAATTGGGATCACTGCGTTATTTTTTCTGAAATTCGTATGGCTCACTCCAAACACTAGAAAAAAATATTTTACTTTTTGCAAATAACGTACTTACTGTTAAGAGGCATAGCCCTTACTAGAGCTACAGAGTAACTGCAAAACAATACTGCAAAAAAAAATGACATTCAGTAAATTCATTGCCGTATGGATAAGTATTTTGAATTACCTACATAGTAATGAAGGTCTAGAAAAAATATTCACTTCTCAATGTAAAGGGGTAACTCAGCTAATGAACGCGTATAGAATTTGAACTATAGTTTTCTTTACAATAAATGACCTTATGTGTGCGACAGCTAAATATGTGCAAAGAATTATTTCTTCTAGCACGAATGAATTTGAAAGTCAACTGCTGGTCCGTAATTCGTGGACGCTAAGGGCGGGTTTATGCAACGAGAACTTCTTGCTCGCTGAATGCTATTTGCTAGTAAACCGTTATTTATTTATGATCAGTTTCCAGTTTCTACTAAATGAATGCGACATTACGTGAAATATTTAATGTATTATAAATAAACAAGCGGCTAGAGCGACTACCTAGATTAGATTACTGCCTACTGCTTTTAGATTATATAATAGAGACAACTGTTGCAATGAGTCTTATAACAGTTATCTCTATTATATAATCTAAAAGCAGTAACCATCTGAACTCTAGTTAAAAATGTGTTAGCTTTTAAGCTTATTTTAGATTTTAGGCGTATTTGTCAACTTTTAGGCCTAATTCTTACCTGGAGCAGCTAACGGAGATTTGATTTGTATAGTACGCCTATTCATATTTGCAACACGGAGCGCCTTCGGGCACACAGTTACAGTGTTAAACGTAACGCGCAACGTAGCCTATATAGATCAATGGTAGTAGGGAAGTGACGGGAGAGACGCTGTTGATGAAGCCAGGAGCTGCTCGTAGCAACTTGACGTTGCCGTGGTAACGTGAGTTTAGGCCTAATTTTCCTTTTTTAAGCCTAATTTTTTTTAATACAGTTTTAATTTCGTAAGTATCAGATAGGCCTAATGGAGAATCTGGTTCGACGGTAAGCCCATTGATTCATGCAACAATGCGACGAGACTATTTTAAACGAAGCTAAAATGCGTTTGTTTTGCGGCTGCAGTGTTACCTTTAGAATATCAATTCGATGATCAAATGTTATTATTTAATTTAATTAGGTCGAAGAAGTCTATTAGCTATAAGGAAACAACGAGGTTTTAATTTGCCATGTTATTTAACTAATATTTGACACTGAATCGAACGTTGTAAACAGTGGTTGTCAATTTTTGGTACTGTTGCGAAGTTGAAAAAAGCAACGGACGGACGGACAAAGTCGTTGCAATAGTCCTCTCAGCCGGTACGGCTGTACATAAGACTAAAACAAGGACAAATAACCAAATTGCAACAGTAATTTTAAACATTGCTACAACATTGTTGTCATTTCTCGCTATTTCCAATATTTGCTATTGTCGCACAAAGAACAGTTTCTGGTAGTGAGCAGACAACGGTAGGATAAATAGTTGCACACAACGATAATTCAAAATCCAACATGGCGTCCATTTCAAGGTTATCGAATCGTAAACAAGCCATCGAATGCTGGCCTTCAGAAATCATCTGTACTGCAGAAAAATTGGTTTCTTCTCAGAAATTGACGCTATCATGCCACACGTATCTTACCTCGTATCGCGAAAACGAGGCAATGATCTGAATCAGCGTCGTTACCATGGTTACAACGTGTAGACAACGCAAAGGCCGCATGATTCTCTAAGGGCACGTTTACACGAGACCTTCTAGCTCGCCAAACGCTATTTGCTAGTCAACCGTTATTTATTTACGATTAGTTTCCTGATTCTACTTAATGAATACGGTAATAGATAACAAATTAATTGTACTATAAAATAACAGCACGGGCAAAGTAAAAAGTGGAACGGTAATTTTAAAAATTGCTACAACACTGTTGTCATTTCACGCTATTTCCAAAATGTGCTATTCTCACTTAACGAACAACTTCTAGCAGTGATCAGACGACGGTCGAATAAACAGCTACTCGTAATGAGAATTCGAAATCCAAATGGCGTCCATTTCGAGTTTACCGAATCGAAGACAAACCGTCGAACGTCGGTATTCATAGATCAGTCCAGATGTCTTGTGCTACTTAAAAATTGTTTGGTTGTTGTCACAAATCAACGCTATCATGTTGCACACATAGTACGTCGTGCTGAGAGGCACGATCGAGAAGATCTGCATCCGCATTGTTGCCTTGGTTACTATGTATGGACAACTCGAAAGCCGTATTCTCTGGTAAGGGAGCGTTTACGCAACGACTCACCTTGGCATGATCGCAGCTAAAATTTAATCACGATGGCAAAGGTGTAATCGTCATGGTAACAACGCTTCCATGATTAGCTAAATACGGCAGCGTTTGCTTGCAGTCTTACAATTCGTGGCAGTAAGATAGGGAATTCCTTCTGACGAAACAATTTTTCATATCTCTTCTAAACTCCAAGAGCTAAAACCGCCGCCATGTTGGAATTGAAGATAATTTCTAGCTGCGAGAATGCAAAGGCGAGTCATTGCTTAAACGCGCCCCAAAGGAGAAAAGTAGCCAGCAGATTTAGTATACAATTTAGTATAACAAATTCTATGTATTATAAATAACAACACGGATAAAGAACAAAGTGCTACAGTAATTTTAAACATTGCTACAAGATTGTTGTCATTTCACGCTATTTCCAAAATTTGCTATTCTCCCTCAAAGTACAGCGTTTAGCAATGATCAAACGTCCGTAGAAAAAACAGCTTCTCGCAGCGAGAATTCAAAATCCAACATGGCGTCCATTTCGTAGCTATCGAAATGATGACAAACCATTGAATGCCGGCATACAAAAAACAGTCCGTCGTCTTGTATGCAGTAAAAATTGCTTTCTTGTTGTCACAAATCGACGCTCAAATGTTGCAAGCATCGTACGCCGTGTCACGAGGCACGAGGAGAACATTTGCGTCTGCGTCGTTGCCATGGTTACTAATACGCATAGACAACTCGAAAGCCGCATACTCCGGTAAAGGCGAGAAGCAGCCATCAGATTTAGTATTGATCAAGTAAAAGCTAGTGAGCGAGAAAAGTTACATTGTGAACCATTGCGTAAGTGCCCAGAGTTAAACCGGAGTACAGTGTCCAAGGAGCTGTTCCTCCACCTCGTTTTGCTAATGACTAAAAAAAAAACATTAAAAAAAACTAACCAGATTAATCCTGGAATACCGGATTTGATTAATACGAATCATAAAATCCAGGGGTTTCTGATTTCATCCCAAGGTTGGGTGCACTATTGTGAATGGGGATATATGACTGCAGGTACTTAACAAACCAATCATTTATAATAAATAATACTATTAAAGTTGTTAGATGGATAGCATAGTAAACGAATACCATTTTAGCATGAAACCATTCATTAGCGGTGTCTGTATCGTGCGGTATCTGTGAACCGTGCATAAATGCTCCCTGCACCAAAGGTGCTGTAAGTGTCTATATCGAAACGAGCCATTGACGTCATCTGCCGAGCAGCCATGCTGACGAAAACATGCCTAACGATATTACTCTTTGCTGTGTAGCATTGGGCCGGTATTGCCTAACATGTATATTCAACCATCCATGGACGGTCATCCGCGAATGCTTGGGCAGTTCGCAAAATGGCCCGTAAAAGTAAATAATAAATAAATTGATTTACTATTAAAAAAAAATATTAATGGAATATAATTTGTATTTAGCAGACACAGTTACTGAAGATAAATATACATATAATACGCTTACACTAATACACGGAGCAAACGCAGGTAGACACTCACAGGTTGCGGAGGGTACAGGGAGTATCGTGGGGCCGCGTACTTTAGCAGTCGACAAAGTAAAGGCCTCTCCAGACAGAAGACAATTTCGTGCGAAGCGATGCGTTACTACGTGTCTACAAGGTCAACATTGGTACAATCGTACGGTGGTTCATATTGTGTTTAAAGCACAATATTGAAGTCTTTTTTGGACCATAATGCGACACCGGGCAGCCGCGAGCAGCCAGTCTGGTTAGGGCTTAACAATTCTTCGTTTGTGCTGTTGTTGTCGTGCTGCGTATTCAGTCTTTGTGCACCTATGTATACGGGATTGGTCAGTTCCATTCTCTGATTTGCTACTGTGGAATATAGATGAGGAAGACGTGGAGCAATTTTTTGATCGAATTTCTGCTCTACGACACTTTGAGGCTCCGTTTGTCTTGAACGTGTGCCAACTGTGCCGAGGCTACTTGGCGGTTTTGTGTTTTGTTTTAAGCATGTTTATCACCTTGTACTGTCGGTGTCGTTAGAATTGATAGAGTTTCGTGGTGCCGATGATCCATGACGGGTCCACACTCCCTGAATTGAATCAAATCAAATCAAACCGCTGTAACTCTACCTTAAATAGTACTGAGATTGGTTTATATCTTCCAGTTTACGCTTCCCTTAATTCTCAAACCAGGAGAAGGCATGGCTCATGGTTAAAAATAGCTATCTGCAAATTTCAGCGTTATGCACAGCATGTAATATTATAATTTCGTGAAATTAGCTAGGTTGCTAGTAGTAACTAGTAAAATATAGTAAAATACAGTATTGAGGTTGATTGGTAACTATGACTTCCCCCAACACCAAAACCAGCAAAAAGCACGCTTCACAGTTAAAGTTCATCTAACATGCCAAATTTCAGCTTCGTTCACCAGATGGAAGAATTTATTTTCAATAAGTTTGTAATAGCTAGTAGTAGCTAGTAATCAGCCAAATAAGAAGGTTATTCACCCTTTTCTTGAATAAGAAAACGTTAAGCTGTGTCCCTAATAGTGACTTTTATGTTGTCACGCGACCAACGTCTCGCAACAAACAAAGTTTCATCCTTTTCTATCGCATCGCCAATGTCCCTTACATGCCTGAAAACAGCTAAACTGTCTTAGCTGCAAAAGATCCAAGTGTCTAGTGGTCCCCATGCTCAAATATACTTTGAGCATGGACGGATGTAATGTTTTCATTGAACCTTGGTGGCTACAATATTACATGTGTCTTACCACGGGTAGCCTGCCTATATACACCATTCGCACCACCACACACCAAATATTAACAGAGGAGATGCAGGGACAACATTCACAAAACTTCGGCTCGTTAAATTCGTTAAACTCGTTTAATATAGAAATTTGAACTTACATGTAATAATTCGGATAGTGAGGCCATTATCCAAGACCTCCATGATTCCCTGGTTTGCAAATGCAAAACTGAATTTTTCAAATATCCTGTTTGAAGAATAAACTTTAACAATTAAAACACATATTCATCCTTAATTATAATCTCCCCAAACAAAACTTGTTAAGGGTTCCCACTAAATACATTTCGACCGTTCGAAATCGTGATATCAAACGTCAAGGTCTTTCGACAAGTTAATCCCACCGATTAATAGTTCGAAGGTTAAATGAAAAATTAGAAATTTGATACTGCACAATTTTCAAGTCTTTCATTTAAAGTCTGAAAATTTAGTCGGTGGGATTCACTTGGCGAAAGAGCTTCGCGTTTGATAACATGACTTCAAATGGCTGAAAACCTAAGCGTGAATCTTTAACATGTTGGGGGGAGATATCACAACGTTCCCGTCCAAATTGAAAACAATTTTCCCTAAGCAATTGTTCTTAGCAACTGTTGCCTACCTGATAAGGTACATAGTGACATTATTCTTACCAATGACTTATGTTAATTCCATCATCACTGATAAATTCCTCATAAATTATCACTAGTGACCTTCGCAGAAAGATTATATGTGATTGCTTCCAGCTTTAAGGCATCACGCAACGTGGGAAAATATCTTGAGTTTACGTAACTGTCCCACTAAAACACAAAAAAATTCTATGTATTAGTTAATCGTGATACGACGAATCCAAAAGAGAATTTGAAAGTGTAAAAAATGAGAAAGTTATTTTAATAGTAATGTGCTACCAGTATTTATAAACGGAACCAAACCTAGATGGTACACGGTTTGTAGGCAGACAACGCACGCCAAGGTTTTATAGCTCATTAAGAGATGATTATCGAGGTATCAGTTTTCGGGCAGTGCACTTCAGGCGAATACAAGTGCAGGAAAGTCTGCTCTGATGTGGTATGTTTAATTTAGTTTTAGTTGCGTTTATTTCACGACGTATTAATGGTCGTAATAATTTTCTGTTGTGGGTCAACAAGAAACGGGGAGATTTCAAAGTATCGTTACATTTAACGGAAAAGTATTGTAATTTTTTCTGCAGATGAGTTCAATTGAGGTACAGTTGACAAGTACAGTTTACAAGTAAAGCATTGGCACAAAACGAAGCTGAAACCACAGTAGCAGATACACGCATGTGGGAAGACTCGTATCTGAAAAAAAAAACGAAACGCTTACTTAGAAAATAGGAAAAAAAAGCAGTAATTAATGTGGGAAACAAGGTTTCTTCGTTTTCGAGACTGTGGAGACAAAATGCTATGTTGTTTCTTTTTTAGAGTGTGGAGAAAAAATACGGTTTGTTGACGCAACACCGGTTCTGGTGCTGCAGATATTCTTTATCATGATCATTGATGGCAACAATACCGCCCAAGTTTCGGTCTTTGATACAATCAACTTCAAGACCATCATCTGCACTGATTGTTGAGTGCAATTCATCCATCATTTATGCTTTGTAAACCAAATTCTTTGTAACCAACAGTCGCTTTTGTACCCAGCAACCATTGCATCAAGGCACGTGAGCTTTTTCACTTGGAGGTCCGAGAGCCCAAGGTTCAGGCATTCCTGTTTCGATGCGGCTTTGTACAACATATCTTAACACTTTTTGGACTTTAATTTGAAATTTTCCGAACCATCAAACTTTACCACGCCCAGACTCAAGCGACCAGTTTCTCAAGACACAACTTAAACAGCCCCGTGAATATGGCGAGCGATACATTCCTTCATTATGAACTGCAAGACTGGACTGGCTAAATTTCCATCATGTGTGTTGATTTGGATTTGGATTCCGTTAGGCTGTAGAGAGGATTCAATGCCCTACCACCCGGCATTGTTTCTTTTCAAGACCGTTGCATTTTTGGGGAATTTTTTTCGATTGTGCAGAAAAAAAAGCGCTGTTCTTGGTTTCTTATTGAGACTGGAGAAAATAGATAGCATAAATGCATCGATAGACTAGACTATACACACTCCCCCCCCCCCCCCCCGGCCTGTAGCTAACCCACACTGCACCACCCACACCGCGAAAAAGGTATATGCACCATATCCTTACTGCTTCCAGTGGTCTTGTAAACTCCCATTCAAAGTGCGTTCGCCGATCTCTCGCTATCGAATGAAAACTATTTTGTTACGTTTTTTGGCATTTTCATCGCGGTTGAACTTATCAGGTAAAAATGACTGACACACTTAGCCTATGGCCCCTTCGTAATTCGTCTTGCTGCCTGTCGTGTTTTAGCACACCAAAAAAAAAACCTCAAAATCAATCAATATTACCAGGCAAACCATAAAGACTGGTTTACTTTTGGTAACAATCTTCTTAAAGGGATACTCTGCCTGCCTTATAACAGGCTGTGGTTTTGTTGGCAACGGTGACCTGGTATTGGTTGTCTTACGCCCTAATGGGATAAGAGATAGCACAGTGGTGCAACACTTTCATGCCTTATAACAGCCACGCGCAGATCGACATCCGCGCATTTATCACCGCCAAGGTCAACTGAGACAGTAGCTGCGTTCTCCGCAGCGACGAACGTAGCTACTGTCTCAGTTGGCGTTGGGAATAGTACACGAAAAATCGTCAATTTAAAGATTGTGTCGTCACAAAGCGGAATGATGTTCGTATTTTAAAATCACACTCAATATTTTATTAGGCTAGTATATTATAATTTTTCTTCGGCGATCTGTTGGCATAATTAATTTTAATTTTTACCGTATTAGTCTTTTAGATTTTTGATCTCATAGTAATTATTAGCAAACGACTAAATTAGTACATGTGCACACATATGAAACTTCACGGTCATTGTAGGCGCGCAAAGGATCATATACGTGTAGCATACAGTAAATATAGTTATCAATTATTCAACAGAAAATCTCCTAGACGCCACGTTTTAAAATGGATTTTTACCAAGGGCTTGACTGACGGTAAGGAAATAGACCTTTGGGGGCCGTACTTGATCTGGAGGATCGATTAAAATGGCGCTGGTAGGAATGAATTTTTAATGGCCTAATTTTCTAATACAAGTTTAACGTGGTAGAACGTCCACTACACCCAACAGGGAGAATAAGAGAAGGCTTTTCTAAGTGAACAGAATTCCTTGGTCCAAGACAGCATTCTTCATTCTTGTAAACAA
Organism: Lithobius niger; assembly: GCA_023313725.1. NCBI lineage: Eukaryota > Metazoa > Arthropoda > Chilopoda > Lithobiomorpha > Lithobiidae > Lithobius > Lithobius niger. The sequence continues at coordinate 3,556 of JAHWFP010234539.1, read as the reverse complement.
GCATTAGATCTGTAGCGTGTATTGCTAAAAACGCGTTGTTAAAATGCACTTTTATTGGCCATGCAAGCAACATTGTATTGTCACGGCCAGTAAAACACGAACAGTAAAAAAGTTAGCGTCAATTCCGAACAGTTCCCTGGGATATGTAGCGTGACGCGATGTACCGATAAGGAATATAAATAGAACTAGTTGTGCCCGAGTCACCTGCGCATCCCCCAGCCTCCCTCCAGGTGTTTGGTCTTTGGTTTTAAATTTATCAAACCGAAGACCGAACATGTGAATGGCTCCCACATATGCCCTCTCGCCCACAATTACTTAAACCCTCAATCCCCACACTCCTGCCCCCTTTCCCGATACACGCTTGTCTGCATCCGCCTCCCCGAAAACGTCGCCCCGTGACATTCTCCCTTTGTTGCAGCCCCGGAAAAGTCGCTGGCGTCTGTTTGACTGAAGGCTAAAAAAAACCGTATCACTGAGAAACGCAGCATTCAGTAAGCAAGTAATCCCACGTTTAAGTTAATCCTTTGAAACAATTCACTTCGGACAACATGGCGACATTGTTGCAAGCAACGATTGTTGCCGCCCACTTAAAAACAATTCAGGGGCTGATTGGTTTTGTTTGGTGTCGACATGTGCGGTACTGTGTTTTGTATAATCTTTTTGTATAGGGGCGTACGGCGTTTTGCCAAGGCCTCGAATAAACAAAGGGAAAACAATTCAACTCCCGAACCCGAGCTTGTAGTCCAAGGCCGTCAATAGACGGCGACATGGCAGGTTTCGTAAGTGGCGCCATCTGTTCGAAAACGTTGGATTAGTGTCCCAACCCGAATTTGAAGGCGAAGCCCGTCAACAGATGGCACTACAGGGCGGGGTACTTGATTGTACGACGAAATGGCGTGGCCGGTGACTTGGCCGCCTGCTCCATATTATATACGTAGATGAAAGGAGCAAAACCAGAACCTCTTTAGTGGATAAATTTCGTACCTGGATTGAGCGTTATTATTGAATTTTTCACTTACGCGCTCCGACGATCACTGGAACACCGAACTAAACGTCTTTACTCATAACTTGTCTCACGATCGAAGTCATCATTGGTACCACTACGTTTTCCAGAGCGATCTAAGATTTTTAGCCTAGTATCAAAACTCGAGGTAAAATCCCCGGCCATAACTAAAAGTTCGACTAGGACAGCAAAGGCTAAAAAGCTTCTCAGGTGGCTCTGGACAACGTATTCGTACAAATATTGACTATCAACGTGAGACAAGCTATCAGTAAATGCGTTCAGTGCGAGTTTCAGTGATCATCATAGCGCGTCAGTGAAAAATTGTATAATACCAGTGAATCCAGGCACGGATTGTTCTACGAAAGCAGTTCCGGTTTCGCCCCTTGCATTATATTTATATTCCTTATCGGTGCGTCGCGTGATGCGCACTACAAAGTTCTTGTCGTACAGTCTTATGCATTAATTTCTACAGGTAGCAGTGCGTTTAGCAATGCCAGCCAACAACACCAACATAGTTCGTAAACTATAGACTTCTGGTTCAAGTTGGTGGAGTGGCCTGATTAACCAATCATCCTCTTCTTGCTGCCCTTGCAGAAACGTCTCGCATTAACCAGGGGGCTAATACGCTTTTCTGTTCTAGGCTAGATTTTTCATACGACGTAAGAAGTCAAGGTCAATCGACAATTACAGCCCTAGTTCATGAAATGATAATCAAGAACAGTGTGATCGCAGTTTGAACGTGTGGCGGTGAAGTGTAAATTTATGCATTTTGTGGAATATAAGATTTTCATCGGAGATGGTACTTAGCGATGTATGAAAAAATGGCGCTGGTCACTGTGAATAATGAAAACTATGTTTGATTGGCGTCGGCAAGGTTCGTTGAGGAGAGTGATAAAATAGAACTGAAGCAAAAAGAGCTTTTATTTGACTCACAAACAAACGAAGCAAATCGTCGCATCTAATGTGAAGAAATTTGCATCCACTTTTCTGTTTTCCAGGGATTTTAATTGTATCTTCTCTGCACCTTTTCTTTTGTTTTTAACTTCTAGGTTCTAGTTTGGAAACACCATAACTCAAATGCCGCAACAATTGTGGTTGTGCTTCATACTATAGGGCAGTGACATGACGTAGTATTATTGTATATAACTCTATGGTTAGAGGCAGTAACTGGGTTAGTTGCAAGGGGCACTGGAGGGCGAAAAGAAGGGCGTCTTAATGAAGACAATGCTGTTAAGAGTGGATTTCTAGGCCTATAACGCGCGATTTTTGTCGATTTGTTGGCAGTTGCTGACATTTTTAAGCAAATGAAATCTTTATTTTCCAACTGCAACCTAGCAGCATAAGGGATTGGAGAAAACAACGTTTTTTAAGCCTATGAAAACCGCTCTCAAAGCACTGCCTTGACTAGAGGTGCCGTTGTTTAACCCTCCATTTTAATCTAGTGCCCCTTGCAGCTATATCTGTTGTAGCCAGAATGCCGTCACATGACACTGCTCTATAGCTGCACTTCAGTTATGATTGTTCATATTCGCGATATTAGAAATTCCGAATCAAGCACGGGTAAAAAACGCACGCCTGGAGTACTACAAGCTCCACTAACTACCCATCTTACAAAATGAGTGGCCAACGTAAGACTTTACCCTCCTACGCCCAGAATCACCTAAAATTCCCTTAACTGGCCTAACAGAAATTGTGTAACAGGCATTTTGCTTTGTAAATAATTCTCTGAAAATTACATTTTTTAAAATACTTCATCTGTATTTTCTAACAGAAATATCTAGACACACGCTGGTGTGTCGCGCCAAGTTAGGCAACAATCATCACAACAAACATCACATCAATTCAATTGTCGAGGTTGTAAACCATTGTAACGCGGCGCCACAGCACCAGTGTCTTTATCTTGAAGCATAGTTGGGCACATTTCAGGAACTTGGAATGCGGTACAAAATCTTAAATTGTGTTGAAATCAAGAGCAATTACCCACCTGACAAATATTAACTCGTGAAAAAATGCCAGCTAAGCAGCTTTCAATGCAAAATTTGACCCTCAATAACGTTGAAATATGTGTAACTACCTAGATAGCTCTAGATAGCTAGAGATATCTAGGTAGTTACACATTTTTTCACGAGCTAGCTAATTCTAGTCCGCTCATCCCCATGTTAATTTCCATAGGGTGATTATTCATCGATACCGAGATAACGGGAAGGCTTCCAGCTATGAAATTGGACGAATGGTTGCAGTACGATACGAACTGTGTACCTTTTACGGTTTGGAGCCTAGGGGTGTAACGAGGATGGCGTGGGACGGCACGTAAGTATGAAAATATTGTTTTAACCATTGTTAGTATTGTCAGCATCGTCTCTCATTGGACAGCCAAACTTCGGACAATGACAACGTGTATACGTGTATACTACACGATAAATCTATACAACGTTGCCAAAGAAATTGTATTCACGTCCAACTCAGGAAAAATAAACCAACTCTAAAAACAAAGCAAAATAAACAAAGCCAAAAACTGGTAAAGAGAGTGGAGGCCGTGCTGGCGAGATACTT
>JAHWFP010234535.1:0-20357 GCA_023313725.1 Lithobius niger | reverse complement strand
GTCTAACTGGAAATTCGTTTAATGGAAAATAGTCTAATATCCCTGCCTCGCTCGCGCTGCCACGCTCGCTGCGGCTATACATATAACGTCAGAAACCGCAGTTAGACGTTAATCCAGTTAGACGTTTATCCATTATACAATTATCCATTATACGATATTCCGTTTAGATGATTTTCCAGATTTTTTATTTAGGCAGATTTTAGACAATTTTCCCATTAGACGATTTTCCAGTTAGACGTTCGTCCAACGCTCCGGTGGGGATTAGCTTGGCTGTTGTTAGTTGGCAGGCGTGATATCACTGTTTTCAAAGGGGAACACTTTTCGGTAAGGGTCGGTACTGGTGTAGCAGCCATTTTTGTTCTGATATCACTACTTTGATTGGCTGAAACCTGGGCGGGTTTTTGCTCTGAGCGATCATCTCAACGCCAAGTCTTTAATGACGTCATGCACGGAAAACATTTTTTTTCCGCAACCAAAGCCATAGACTGGAAGTATGGGGGAGGGGGAGGGGGAATAGTGGACGGAGAATACTCATGTGTTTGGCAGTTCGTCTGTTAGCCCAACTCTCGGCATTCTAATGTTATTATAACTAAACAGATTTTTTTTGGGGGGGGGGGGGTGCGTCTGTTACCATTAAGTATGTGATCACGCATTAAGTTAACCTATAAGGTACATTTTATTTGGTTGTTTAGGATAAAGACCAAATCAGTTTTTTTTTTTCCAATTTCTTGCAAAACGAGGAGAGGCAGTGAGTGTTTAATTCAATATCCAAATTCAACTACGTCTAGCAAAGGGGAGGAATTAAGGGAAGGAGGGAGGGTTAGGTGGAGAGGAGAGGAAGGAAGGAAGGAAAGAAGTAGGAGAGCGGGCCGAAAACAGAGCAACAACCACGGACGAAACAAAACCAGGGCGAAGCCGGGTACCGTTCCTGGGGTGAAAATAAATGTTTACGCAACTTGAATCAATTATTGTATGGTTGATTGCTACCCAACTGCCAAATTAATTTGCGCTTCTCGTCAAGCTGACACGCACTGTTAGAAATTTCCGTATTTTCACCGTACAACGTCCGTAAATATTTACGGAACATGTCTGTAAATATATTTTACGGAATAAAGTACCGTAATTAAACTCAACAGTAATTAATTAATTACTGTTTAGCCTGACTTCAACTCATCTTTACTTAATGCTCCGTAAATTTAACCGTTTCTCAAGATAACGGGACGTCCATTAAATTACGTTCATTTTCCGGTTAGCAGTGTTACCATTGACTGTCACCGTAAAAAAACGGAAATATTTTTTACAGTGCGCCGTTGAGAAAGTCGTAGGGGTACAGAGACTACAGACGGGACGAGGGAAGCAGGAAACCCAGCCAAACAGGAACGAAAGGGGAGCCCGCTCCATTATGTCGACAGCGAAAGTGACGACGGCCCTAGTTTGGATTAGGTTAGGTTGGGTCAGTTGCCATGGCTCGGATTTCAGCAGGCAGGCAAACGACTTTCACCGGGAAACCTTTTTTTGCGGACGTTTTGTCCCCCGTCTGACCTTTCTCCATCCTCCTCCCCCCTTCCCCCTCTCCCCGCTGTCATTTTTTTTTTTTACATGTCACTAGCAAGCCATCAGTTTCATTTTCTTTGGATATACAAATATTAGTTGTTTGACGGCATGTTACATTTTTCCACTAGTATTTTTATACGGATTTTTTTCCGCGCCTTCTTTTCCCTTCGGTTGTGTTTTTTCCTGGCTTTTTTTTTCCGCGATTTTTTTTTCCTAGATTCCAGACATGTAGGTGGGGGTCAAAAGTATCGTCTCGGGGGATATGCATTCAGACTGTTTTTAATCCCAGTCATGTTACTGTAACGAAACGTCAATTCCCAAGTGGTTTTTACACACATAGGGTTGAGTTGTTATCTTCCTTCAAACAGTCTTCCCAATCAGATATATTTCACTGAACGCCCAACACAAACAAACGTGTTTATACAGATTACAACTGATTAGAAATCCTCATGAGCTCATTTGTATAAGCTCGTCCTGTTTGGTGGTAGGTGTGACCGAAGGAGGGGTGAAGGGTTTTTCCGAAGCGCACGTTTTTTTTTTTTAGCCAATGCGGAAGCTAGGATTTACGGACATTGCCAAATGCTGGTTGTAAATCTAATCTTTAGATTTTTGTCATCTTGGTTTATTCGTATACAGCGGTAATGTCCAATAAAGCCGTTTTGTCTGCATGGTCGAGGTGCTGGCACCGCGTCCTCTCCTTTCGTCCAGACGCCGGTCTTGTTGTCTGAACCACAGTGTCTTGATGCGCGCCGCACACTTAGTGTATATATAGGTATTTGGACATTCTCCCACCTCGGGAAAAAAGGCCGGATGTGGGTGAAAGGATTTTGGGGAAAACGTCTGCATAAAAAAATCCGGGTGAAAAAAAATCCGTGGAGAAAGGTCCAGAGAAAAAGTCCCAGAAAGAAAGGTCTGAGGAAACCAACGTCCGGGGTAAAAAAAAGCTCCGGTTAAAAAAGCAAACATACAAAGACAGCTGCAGAAAAAAACACGTTTCTTAGAGAAATTCCTCTTCCCGTTTCGTAAAATTCGCGCTGACCTGACCTTATCATAGTAAAAAAAACCCGGAGAATGAGCCGAGGAAGAAAGAATGCTACAGAAAAAAATGCGTATACTGGTAAATCTCATTTGCCGTGCCTGGTGAAATTTAAGTCAAGGAAACTGCACTAAGTGTACCCTATAAACCGTGTTAACTACCTTACAGTTACCCTATTAAAAAAAACAAAACACAACACGGATAAAATATTTTGTAAGTTTTTTATTATACGCAGTTTATTTATTTTTTCTCCACAGAAATGTTCCTGAACCTTTTCTTTTCCCGGACCTTCTTTCCTCGGACCTTTTTCATCGGTCATCTGTTCACAGGACCGTTTTTTCGTGGTCCTCGGGACCTTTTTCATCAGATTTGCCCTTTTCGCCGTTGTCGTACAACGTTAAAGCTGTGTCTCGAACTCTCTAAACGGCAACTTTTTCACACCCAGGCTATTAGAAATTGCAAAAAAAAATGTCCACTCCACCCTAGCTTAGGCCGAACATACAAAATGCACAACTCAACGTATGTATGCACAGCACATATAACCCTTAATTGTGTGCGCGGCGTATCTACCTTAAGTCCTGGAAGTATTTTACGAGCGACTACGTCTTCCTGGAGGGGGCGGCTTTAAGCGACGGCCACCATTGTTTTTGTAACCTTCTTGGATATCAACAAGGCACTCTGCTGCCAAAAACGTACAATCGATTATCTGTGTTCGTTCTGCGGCGAACTCAAGATAGGCCGCGCACACTTTAATTACGCATAAAATGACGCAGCACGGCCAACAATTAGCCGCGAAGCTCACAACAATTACCGTTTGTTGACTCAACACTACAATGAGATGGCGTCAAACTGTTGCTGCCACCTACCGGGAGGAGCTTGTTAAACCACGGACAATGTTCGTAAAGAAAAGAAACAAAAAAAATAATCTTCTTTCAATAGTAGTCTTTTTTTTTTTTGGCTACATTTCTGCTAACTCACGCTCAGCTATACTACGTGCACGTCGTAATAGCCCCCGCGGCTAATTTAGACAAATTACGTCTTGGCGTGCGTGCGTCGCCCTCGCGCTCCTTAGGCTGTCAAAAGTATAACAGCATTTTAGAATTGATACTTCTGTTCGGCGATTTTGAACGGTCGTTTCAGTCCCGTGTGATTACATACTGCGATGACAGGGTATATGAGCTTAGGCCCTCGACATCCGGGTCATAATAAATCATCCACAAAACGTAGAACAAAATGATTCTGTTTTTATTTTTTTATTTTTAGTTTTTGTCTGTTTGTTTGTTTCTGGCTTAACGATGGCTGGTGAAGTCCCGTTTCGACAAATTCCGTTTTGCCAAAAAGAAAGCTACTATTACTAGCATACTATTACTAGAAAGCTATTAACTACCTAGTAATAGCTAGTATGCAACGGCAAATCCCGTTACGCCAAATTCCGTTACGCCAAATCTAACTTGACAAAATTTTAGGTGCACGAAATTTAACACCTTATTCCTATGTAATGGGGCTTTAAAAGGCAAACATTTAACAGAGATAAGCAGTGGTAAAATTAAATCAATTGATTTATTTTGCGTTTTGAAAACTAACAATACATACGAAAACAACGTGTCCTTTAAGTATTGTTTGGAATGCTTGGTCTTCACTACGTCAAGGTCAACGACAAGGTTATCTCTCAAGAATAGTTAGTTATACACGTGGTATAGTTACCAACGGGAATTCCCGTTTTGCAGAATCGAAATATTCTTTACATAATTACACAATGCAGACGTTAAAGATAGATTCCTAATTGGTAGGAATTTGTGATCAGTTGCGGTTTCTGATGCAAGGCCAGCTGAGATAGTAGCTGCGTTCCTCTCTCCACTCCAGGCCCGTCAGCTTTGTGCTCTTCCGGAATTAGTTAGTGACAGACACGCCAGGAGTCGTTCAGTACCGTACGGTATGAGAACCAAAGGGGATTGGTACCTGAACAAAATATATGCGGGAAAATTCGTAGTTTACCCATCAACCTGTTAAAACTCTAAACACATTCCTAAAAACGATCAAATTGCGAAATCTGGTGCATACTGAGGATATTTTCACGCGTCCAATTATTCCACATACAAATTCCTGTGGTTTCTCGGGCCGTACGGTACTGGATGACTCCTAGCGTGTCTGTCACTAACTAATGCCGGAAGAACAGGAAGCTGACGGGCCTAGGGCAATCTCAGTTGCCCTTGTTCTGATGTTAATAATTATGTTTAGCTGCAGCGTCGAGTGAGGCACGTAATTAAAAAAAAAAATATTATGCGAAATGAGCGTTTGTCTATAAATGTTTGACCGTTACACAGGAATAATGTAATAAATTTCGTGCGCCTAAAATTTTGTGAACGGTATTTGACGTAACGGGATTTGTCGAAACGGGATTTGCCCTTTAGGCAAAAGGCTTTCTTTTTGGCAAAACGGGATTTGTCTAAAGGGGATTTCCCCTTTAGGCAAAAGGCTTTAATCTGCTTTCTTTTTGGCAAAACGGGATTTGGCGAAACGGGACGTGACCTGACGTAGGCTAGTTTAAAAATTCGACGCCTGAGAACGAGTTTCCTAAACTAACGAACACATCAGCTGCTGATTACATGGCTGATTACGTGTTCTTTCCTGTTTAACGACTACCTAAAGTGAAATCACGATTAAGTGCTTTTTAGGAACGGATTCGATGATTAAGCGTATGTTCACCATTAATTACGAAATCACCTCATTTCATCCAAGTTTTCACCATTATGCTTGTGTTGTTAAGGACGTTGCTATGCTAATGATAGGGAAAGCACCAAAAACTGTAGTAAAATAATATGCCGCCAATAGAGTACCCATGAATACCATAAAATGCAACGTTTCGAGTCGAATCTTTATCAAGCATACATTTTTTTTTAGCATATCAAAAACACTTGTGGAAACGACAAAGGCAGCAACCAAAGCATACAATTTTAAGCAACCAATCGCGCATTCGTAGTGAGCAAAACCTGGTCGTCCTATTTTCTCGTTTTGTTCTCATTTAGGTCATTTGTTTTTAAAATTGTGCACTTTGGTTGTCGCGTTTGTGGTTGCCACCAAGCGTTTTTACAACGTTTGACGTTTGTTAAAAAAAAAATGTGTGTGTTTGATAAAGAGTCGTATACGACTGGAAACGTCGCATACCGGTGCACACGGGGTTCATGCTACTTCTGTAAGAGCGTTTCTCAGAGTTTACACCGGGTCACAAAAAAGAAACCGAATAACTTAATACCTTCTTTCAGCTCACTGGGAAAGTCCTCTGTGACGACAATAACCCTAGCATGAAGAAACTGTTGCTGGTCTGCCATCTTAAGCAAGAATCATCTCGAACATGCGACAAGTTGATGCGCTTCGGCAGTGACGTCACGCTGAGGGATGTAGGGGGGGGGGCGATTGACGCTTAATAGCGTGTCGACAGCTAGATCATTAGCGCCAGAGATGTAGGACACATAGGCACCGGACAATTAGGCACCGGACAAATAGGCACCCGGGCGTATAGGCACAGGATATACGTGGCAAATTAATGTTCCAAATTACGCTGCCGTACTTGCTGCGGCTAACACATAACATCAGAGATGCTATCGTTTGTTTTAAATGTGGGATACTCAGTCGAGTGGACCGTTGGGCGAAGTTTTTGCATTTTTTCCCGAAATTTTTCTGTGGTGAATTAATGTTCCAAAATACGCTGCCGCGCTTGCTAACACATAACATCGCAGATGCTAGTGTAATAAAGATGATAACAATCTTTAGCAGTTCTGAACCCTACGAACAGTTTGTATAGCAAAATTTTTTTCTCCCGCACCCTCTAATTTGAGGACAATCCATCCCAATTTAATAAAAAAATTAAAATTGGTGCCTATTTGTCCGAATGCCTGTATGTCCGGGTGCCTATTTGTCCAGTGCCTAAATTGAGGTGCCTAAGTGTCCTGTGCCTAAACGTCCGGTGCCTATGTGTCCGCATACCCACGCTGAGACATGAAACTCATGGCACGTTAGCAACGATTTTGATGAGCTGCATGACAGTGCTTAGCTTTTCGGTGAGTTTAGGAATGTTTCCGGCTCCTTTTTTGTCTTTAATAAACCATAGCCAAACCTCAAAAGGTAAAACAACCAGCTCAAATTAAGTAATAACAATTGAAAAAAAATGGCTGCCACCAAGTTTCTGGTCCAAAGTGCATTCACTAAATTAAACTAACACGAAGGAACCGGTCATCAGTTATGGCCGGGGAGGAGGGGGAGGAGGAGGGGAGGAAAAAATGAAAATGTAACTAAAACCTGATCAAAAAAGCAGTAAGTTACAAAGCGGTTTAGTAAGTAAACGGAATAAAAAAAGCTATTAAATGAAAATATTTGAAACGACGTTTCGTCTCCTATACCACGCGCCATGGCTGTTTGCTATGACGTGCATATCACGTGACTGGGCTAGTCCAATCAGACGGCCAAACAGCCGTTGTTCTCGTTCGTCATTGGCTAACTCATGGTGACGTCAGGGCAAACAGCCATTCAGCATGGTTTAGGTCGGAGTCGTTATCAAGTGACGGAAACTAAACCATTTCGTGGAAAAATAAAATTTGGACTGAGCTGTTAACAGTTCTTAAGGGCGAAAGGTACGTACCATAATAAACACCAAAGTTAGCTAAAAACATTGTGTTTATTATGTTAGCTTACATCTTTAAGAACTGTAGGCAGAGTTACCTAACCCATGTATTCATTAATTTAAACAGTATTCTTCATTTGATAACGACTCCAACCTAGGAGACGAAACGCCGCGAAATCATTTTTATATTTTTCACTTGCACTTAATGGCTTTTTTTATACTCCGTTTACTAAAACCTGAAACTTTACAGGAAAGCATGTTCGTGCTCCTTTCCTGTTTTCACTTTGGTGTAGTTAAAGGGCAATTGCATCCATTTTGACATGCATGTTTTACTCGTGGATCACTTACGCAATAACTAAACACAAGAATTGCGGTAGGAATACGTTACGTACGTCCGATACAACAATTTAATTACTGCGTCACCAAAACACGATACGTACACCGCCATTGTTTTGCTGGAATGCGCAGAAATTAATGCCGACAGACGGTGCCTATCGATTTCGACTCACAGCCGATTGAGATAGCTCTGTTGGCTAAGAGGAACTCAAGCGTCTGACGGCCTTAGCTGGCCACTACCGTCGGCTGCGAGTCGAAATCGATAGGCACCGTCTGTCGGCATTAATTTCTGCGCGTTCCAGCAAAACAATGGCGGTCTCCGGATCGTGTTTTGGTGATGCAGTAATTAAATTGTTGTATCGGACGTACGTAACGTATTCCTACCCGCTATTCTTGTGTTTAGTTATTGTGTAAGTGATCCAAAAGTAAAACATGCATGTCAAAATGGATGTAATTGCCCTTTAAAACTTGCCAAGCGAGTTCGTTTTCGAATTAGTAGAATTTGGCATACCATGGTGTTCTTCTATATTCTTTGGTTATGTTTTTAGGCCAATTCATGTTCTTTTAAGGAAGATCGCTCCCAACCACGCAACTTACATTATAGCGGATGACTTTCTTGTTTACAAATATTCCGATGTTGTTAACCTCATCCCATCGGCTGATGCGCTGTAATATTCAAGTTTTTTTTTTTTAACCTTTTTTCCTGGTATCGACTTTATTTTTCCAGTTATTAATAATGAGTAATAGCGTTTTTCAATAATTTTTATCCAGGATAATTCGGCCCAATTGATGTCAAACGTGAAAAATTAATTACTATTTATCGTGTTGCGATCACGATGTTCAACTAAATAACAGTATGAGTAAAAACTTGCACAAATCCGATCAACAATTTTCAATTTTTTTATTGTTTTATTTAAACAGAAATCTATTTACGCCTTAAGCCATATCTGAAGAAAACAAGCGCCTACAGCGACTGCCTAGTCGCACCGGTCTTCTGTACAGTTCATCCACTTCCAATGTTGAGGCGCACACCTCTGTCATGCACTGCAACAGCTATCTCTATTATACTAATCTAAAAGCAGTAGCCATAACAATTGTCGGTTATAAATGTGTTAGCTTTTAGGCTTATTTTACATTTTAGGCGTAATTGTCAGCTTTAGGCCTGATTTTACCCAGCAGTTTTAATTTCGTAAGTAGCAGCTAACGGTGATATGGATTGTATAGTTTATAGTTTATATCCTATTCATTTTTGCAACACGGTGCGCCTACAGGCACACAGTTACAGTGTTACAACGTAACGCGCAACGTAACATATATAGATCAGTGGTAGTAGGGAAGTGACGAGAGATACGATGTTGATGAAGCCAACAGCGACTCGTAGCAACTTGACGTTGCCATGGTAACATGATTTTAGGCCTAATTTTCATTTTTAGGCCGAATTTTAAAAATGCAGTTTTGATTTCGTAAGTAGCAGATAGGCCTAATGGCCTATTTGGTTCGACGGTAAGCCTATTCATTCATGCAACAATGCGACGAGACTATTTAAACGAAGCTACACTGTGAAGACGATGTGCACTGACGGTACACATCAGTGTGTACCTTCTCAGCCTCCACACGAACTGTGTACTGAGAGTACATAATTTGTGTACTGGTAGTACACAAGCTGTGACAAGAATGTGTACTGTCGTTGCACAGACTGTGTACTGCCAGTAAACAACTGGTGTGGAGGCTGAGAAGGTACACATTCACGTCTACTGTCAGTATACACATCGTCTTCAGAGTGTAAAATCCGTTTGTTTTTATTGAGTGTTACCTTAGAATTTTAATTCGACGATCAAATGTTATTATTTAGTTTAGGTACGTCGGAGAATTCTATTAGCTATAAGGAAGTAACGATGTTTTAATTTGCCATGTCATTTAACTAACTTCTCACACTGAATCTGACGTTGTAAACAATGGTCGTCAATATCTGGTACCGTTGCGAAGTTGAAAAAAGCCACGGACGGACGGACGGACAAAGTCGTTGCAATAGTCTTCTCAGCCGATACGGCTGTACAGAAGACTAAAAAGGATTGCGCAGAAAAATGTGCTTATGTTGACCATTGCCATAAATTCTTGAATTAAAAAAAACACCAAGAATTCATACCGGAGAAACCTCCCATCAAAAAAAGGCACCGAATAATTTTTGAAAATAAGACGTTTTCGGTTTTAGAATTGCTCCCTGATAAAGCAATGGATCCGCAATTGTCATACACACAAAAACAATTTAATTTTCGGCATGTTAATTGCATGCTTGTTCACAATTTTAAAAGGTAAAACACTAAAAATAAATTCAGACAGCCAGAGCTGCTGGTGTGTCAGGTCGCCATCTTGGAATGACATCAGGACCGTAAGATCGAAAACCCAAGAGATGGAATGTATCGAATGGTCCGTCAGACAGAATATTTATTTCCGTCTTATGGGATTTTTTTTCGGTATAGCGGGAATTTTTTTTCTGTCTAATGGGATTTTTTTTTCGATGTAAATGGATTTTTTCCTGGCTAAAGGAGCGTTCCTGTATTACGACGTCATCAAGAAGGGGCAGGTGGGTTCTCTGACGGGGGAAGGGGAGGTGGGGTGAACAGTTGGTGACCTCACTGAATCCCTTAATTGCACAAATGTTATTGTCTTGATTTGGGGGAGGGGTAAATGTTAAGATGTGGTGTTTCTGTCCCATAAGATGTTCGATCATTTCGATCTGATGGGTTTTCGATCTGACGGGAGACCACCTGTTCGGTCGCCATCTTGGACGTCATTCCAAGATGGCGACCTGACACACCAGCAGCTCTGGCTGTCTTGAGTTTTATGTTTATTGTTTTACCTTTTTAAATTGTGAACAAGACCTGGAATTAGTGCCGAAAATTAAATCATTTTTGCGTGTACGACAATTATTGTTGGTCGATACCTTTATCAGGGAGCAATCCTAAATCCGATCTCCTTCACCTGCAAATTAATTTTTTAATCAAGACGTTTTCTCTGAAATCTATGAACTTCACTTCGTTTTCTCTGAACAGTGCAAATCGTAGCCAAAGTCAGTGTTTTTTGTTTGTTTTGTTTTCGTAACGATTCATCCAATGGCCTCGAACGGCGCAATATAAGTATGGAAAATGTTGCGGATGTATTTAGCACTCAGTCTTCTGCGTATTGCTACGCGCGTGCTAGTTCGTTGATGCGATGCTGGAAGGCAAGTTTGTTTTTAAAATACCAGGCATCACACAATTTTTCACATTTTGTCTTTTGCATTTCAAAATTACTCTTTTTTTTTTATCACACCACTTAATTGACAAATTTTCTCGAATTGTCACAATTTTTCTTAATGAGTAGCTTCCTTCCAGTGAACTCTCATCCGTTCTTTATTTGTTTACTTTGACAGCTGTGAATTCCATGGGGATACGAACTTTAATGCATTTTTTCCTTTTTTGTTCAGTTAATTCTTTAACCGTTGCAGTAGCATCACGGCCTATGTTGATTTTGTTTTAAGCAAGTTCTCAAACGCTGCTTACGATTAGGACCAAGCCAGGATCCCTCAGACTTTCATTAAAAAAAAAAGGGGAAGGGGAGAGGAAGGCGGAGGTCACAATCGGAAAAATAAAGCAAAGAACACTTAAAAAGCGTTCACTATTGCGATTCTCGATTCTCGAATAACATTTTGTTTGAATGTTTTTTTTTGTTGTTTGATTTTATTTTAATGGTTTTTTTCTCCATACTTGCATCTACCAAAAAAGGGGGGGGGAGGGGGAGGGGGGAGCACGTGTGCCTCAAGTGCCCCAAGAACAGCTGCTAGCGGTGCTCAAATGACGGTATAAGGGCCGGTTTATGCAACAACTCGCCTTTGCATTCTCGCAGCTTGTAGCTAGAAATCACCTGAAATTCCAACATGATGGCGGTATTAGCTATGACGACTCGCAATGAAAACGCTGAATAATGAGAGTTCAGAAGCGACTGCGAACATTTCGTCAGGAGGAATTCTTTATCTTATTGTCACTGATTATAAGACTGCAAGCATTCATTCAAACGACGTCGAATTTAGCTAATCCAGATAATAACGTTGTTACCATGGCAACGACAACTTCGTCATTGTGATTAAATTCTAGCTGCGAGAATACAAAGGGCGAGTCCTTGCGTAAACCCGCCCTAAGGGTGGGTTTACGCAACGACAATAATTTTCTCGCTCACTAGCCTAAGTTAATACTAAATCTGCTGCTGCTTCTCGCTTTCGACGGCTTGCGAGTTATCTAATTTTTACTGCAGTACAAGACGGCGTACTGACTTCTGCCCGTCAGCATTCGACGGTTTGTTTTCAATTCGATAACCCGGAAATGGACACCGTGTTGGAGATTGAATTCTCGCTGCGAGCAGCTATTTATTCTTCCACTGTCGTCTGATCACTACCAGTAGCTCAAATGGTTTCAAAGGGTTTAACGAGCGTTAACCACTCCTGGTCATCTGCCCGAAGCCCTAAGGCCCTATGTCTGCAACAGCCAGATTTCCAGGCGGTCACCCACCCAAGTATCAATCCAGCCCAATGCTGCTTTGTACAAGAATAGCAATTTCATGGAAACAGCGTGAAATGACAGCAATGTTGAAGCAATGCTTAAAATGACTGTTGCACTTTGTTCTTTATCCGCGTTTTTATGTATAATTCATGTATTGTTATGCATTACCGTGTCAGGGTTCGTACAAAATTTTTGGTTTGAATTTCTCCGAATTATCCAGGTTTTCCCTGACCAGATTTTTGCACATTTCCCTAACTTAGCGTCATAATTTAACTACTAAACTTAATATAGTACCTGCATCAGCATATAATATTTTTCATGATTTTTGGGCTAGCGTTCTCCAAATTTTCCCTGACATTTCCCTGACTTTCAGCTTAGTTTCAATTTTTTCCTGACTTTCCTCTGACTTTTTTCAACTATTTACCTTTTTCCTGACTTTTCCAGGTATATCCTGGTTTTCCAGGCCCTGCCTATTCATTTAGTAGAAACTGGAAACTAATCGTAAATAAATAACGGCAAACTAGCAAACAGCGCTCGGCGAGCGAGCGTTTTGTAAACGCGTCCTAAAAGTTAGTGAGTGAGGAAATTTACGATGCGAAATATTCGGATAAATAGACCCTTTGACCTTCTTGTTAAGTATCAACAAAATTAAAATTGACAAGTATCGCTAGGAGGGATGGTCCCTTTAACCGTACTGCGTTGGTGGTCTCCGTTTCGCATCAACAAAGAAACGATCGTCGTTTCCCTTCACTAATAACAGTTAAGAGCTGCGACCCGAATCTGTCTTCCCGACGTCAATTGCTGACACATTAGTTTCCACCAATCAGCCTTCATTATCGTCGTTGTCACGGAGATGCGTTGGCCACACGTCTCCAGCTTGTCTCATTAGCATAATCGTGTACACCATCAGATAAACATCAAGGCGATTAATTACTCCGAGGTCATTAGACCGACCTGAACTGACTAAGCAATAATGATAATTGTGTCATTATTATCATCAAAGGAACATCTCGTAAATTAATTTGCGAACATAGCCATACGATATATTTCCTTCTACTTATTTTCAATTAAATTAGGGTAAGGTTCTTCTGGTCATTTCTGGTGAGGTTGTAGGTTGGGGACGGGGAGGAGGTTAGACTTTGTTCCCGTAACAATTCCAATTCTAAATAATTGAGCCAATGAAATGAAACGCCAGCACTATTTTGACCACCATTTAATTGCATTACAATATCGTTTTGAAATAAAGCCTCCATAATGGTGCTCAATGTGGCGTCCAAAATGACGGCCAAGATGGCAGCCAAAAATGTCGGCCATTGCGTCAAACAACGTGGTGACCAAGACGGTCTATAACATAGCCATGTTGCCCCTTTCTCTCTCGGCATTTTTGTTTTGTGGATGTAAACGGGGAAAACCCATTAACATATTACTTTTGTGTCGCCATTTTTGTAAATGGCAGTTAAATAAATACGGCTGCAAACCTGTTTGCGTTACATTTGGATTTAAATGTCATGTCATACTGCCAGAGCAGGGAATTGAACCCACGACCTTTGAAACCAAAAGCCAAAGTCCCACCGTTAAGCCATACTGACACGGCCGTATTTCGGCCATCGGCCATCGGCCATCGGCCTTTGATTTGAAGGTCGTGGGTTCAATTCTCAGCTTAGGTAGTCTGACCTTAAATCCCAAAAGGCAACGTAAATAGGTTTGCATAGCTCGTATTTGTTTAACACTTGAGTGTTGGTGATGTGGTGGTGCTGTTTTAATAGAGCCCTAACAATTTTCCCCACCCTATCCCCTAAAATACCATTAAGGAGTTGCTCCTCACCAAAACGCCATCTAGGCACCACTGCCGGTTGTAGAACCCAGCATAGTTACCTGACAGAAGCTGAGCCGGTTGGCGACTGAAAAAACACCTTGACAGAGTCTCTGCCAGCCTGTGTCGGCTGTAGAATAGTGTGAGAGCCTACCACCAAACTGCTTCAGGGCCGTGGGATCTGTTCTGACCTATTCTGGACAATGTTCCATCCCTTACCATAATTGGATACGGTACGCATCCATGGTTACCACCTCCCCCTCCCCCTGCCTTGCTAGACGTTTTTCTTCTTCTAAAATGAACGTCATACGATTCAAAATTACGCCGGTTTACCTATACCAGCAACATTTTGCTTCAGATAAATAATGGCTCAAAGTATAAACACAAAATAATAACAAACTCTCAAGTTTAGGACGCAGAATCTCTGTGGAAAGTTTGAAGTTAATAGGACAGAAAAGGCAACGAAGGCTCATAAGTTTAGCGTATTCTTCTAATTTGTGCATCAATCATCTTAGGGCATTAACTTGTAGATACGCAGCTCGTTAGGCCTAATACGTAATGAAAGTGATTTAGAAGTAAAAGTTGTGACGGATAAAAACTACATCTGTAGGTGACATTTTTATGTACCAAGGTTTGCATTTCTAAATTACATTGATTTCTGCACAACTTCCCTGAATACCGAATAACTGGGGGCCTGTCCCGGCTCCACTACAGTGTAAATTGAAAAAAGAAATAATAATAACTGGTAATGCTATGTCAAATAATAATAATAATAATAATATTTGTTGCGATAGCAATGGGTCTGGCAAGGTCAGTAACAGCCAGCCCTGGTTACATGTAAGTACAGTGTACGCAAAATAGCCTACGAATGATGATCGGAAGAGGTTTTGGGAGACGAATGCCGTACCACCTAGGTTAGACCTGCCAGGGACCGATTGTATGGCCAAACGTGTAGTGCAGGGCAGGGCCGTAGCTAGCTAGCCCCCTTGGAGCCTAAGGCAAACCAACTGAGCGGCGCGGGCCCCCCCCCCCCACCACCCCCCCCCTCCGGACTGGCTCTTACAAGAGAAATAAAAAAAAATTCAGGAATGTTTGAGGATTACATAACTAAATACTAACTATTATGTAATACACAGTTATATAAACTTGTGTGCTACGCCATCAGTTAAAAAATATATTTGTGCTCCACCACTACCCAACATCCGATTCCACGGTACCATGCAAAGAAGTTAACATCACCTTATTCGCCTACACACTGTAGTTTTACATTGTAAATTACAGGCGGTTACTTTTTTCTTTTATTTCGATTTTCGATTATCTGATCATTAAAAGAAAAAAAGTAGTATAATCGGTCAACAACACATCCGGAAGTTGCTAAGCGAGCATTAAACCAAGTCAAAGCACAGCTCTTCTTACAGAGTTGAACTTAAAAAAAAAATACGTACATTTGTGCTTTACTGCCCACTTACATGATTATATGGTTGAGAGCAATTTGGTGCTGCGCCCCGAGGAAGGCGGCGCCCTAAGCGGGCGCCTTGCTCGCCTTACCCTTCCTACGTCCCTGCGACAGGAGAAGGGTGTGACAAGTGTTAAAAGGCCCAAACAGTACACAAAAAAAAAAGTAAAAACATTTTTCTTAAAAATTGCAAAAAGGTGAATGCTAAAAACTAATGCACCCAGATAGTGGGATTTGTCATCGCTTAATAAAAAAAAAACTAGCTGTACCCCGGCGTAACATATGCCGGTCTAGCCAGTTCCCGCATACCTGAGCGAAATACTGAGGTGGGCAGTATGGAATAAAAATGTTGCCGACTGCCATCTGCCTCCTCCTACGGAATCCCCTGCGGCCTACCCCCTTACATAGATCATTGTATGGTCAGATTTCCCCCATTCTCCCTCCCCCCGGTAACCCCTTTCCCGTCCTGCACCGCCTGCTCCCCCCTCCCTGCCCCGGATTCCCCTTTTGTGTGGGCTGAATATCCCCATCCCTGCTTCCCCGTTTATTGCCCGTTTCTCCGTTCTGATACCAAGCACAATATACCCAACAACAGTCGTGCATGCAGTGATTGTGACTCAACCAACTTTGAAACTCTTCAAGTTGGCTAAAAGAGGTAGCATTATTAAAGCAATATTTCGATTTTTACTGATTGTTATAGGCCACACTCGTTTGTTGGCCATTGTCAGTCGCTCGCCCTCTTTCATTGTAATGCATTGTTATTGCTTGCCCAACCTAAGCGTATTATTTATATAAATAACAATAAAAAAAAAATAACAATCAGACTGAACAGGGTGGGAGGTTCACCACCGACCGCCAACCACACCGTTACATCCTAAATTATAACACAGCATTTTTAGGAGACGAAAGGGAAAAAGTTAAAGCTACCTTTTTTATTTTCTGTACCTGTTCTTCCAAAGATTTTCCCTGATTCGGTCTTCATCTGCTTTAGGCCTAACGCGTACGGCATTAACAAAACCGTAACAGAGAGGGCCTGTCTGTCTGTCTATAACCCATTCTAAATTATGATCCAGAATAATCTACTCGCGATCGGAATTTCTGAAATCAAAATGGTGTAAAAATGGAACGGAACTATGCTAACAGATCGCTGAATCAAAATTGTAAGATACTTGCCTAAAAAATCACAAGGAGCGATGGTCAAATCCCAAAACCAGTCTGAACACTTTCAGAACGGTCATGCACGCGTTACTGCGCACAAGGACGGACGGACGGACGGGCATCTTAAGGAGTTTAATGCTGTCTTATCCACATCTTTTTTTTTCAAGGGAGTTTATCCGAAATTCAAAGGAATTATGCAAGTACAAATAAAATTATACAACTTTAAGGGATTTTACACAAATTCAAGAAAATCATACAAAATCCAGCAAAATTACACAAATTCACGGGAAATTATACAAACTGTCGGGATACAAATTCAAGGGAAACTATTCAAATTCACGTAAAATTTATAGAATTACCAGTAAAATTATACTCAGTCAACAGAATTATAGACATGCAAGGGAAACTGCACAAATTCAAGGGAAATTAAACAAATGCAGTTGAATTACATAAATTAGAAAGAAGGAAATTATAAAAAAATTAAAGGAATTATGTAAATACAAGTGAAATTAATTCTATTGAAATTATATAAATACAAGTTAAGTTTGTTGATTCTACGCAAATTACTAGATTAAGCAGAAAAAGCAAACCCTCAACCCACAAGAGCTAATGCTTGGGGTGGCATATGGCGTGAAGACAGCAGACAAAGACAAATAATTTTCTAACCGAAATCAGAAATTTGGCGTTAATAAATGAACATCAAGGCCAAAATAGCATCACACGCAACCTTCACAAATAAGGAATAGTGTAGAATGCATGTACGAAATTTGAAACAAATCAAGAGGTAGTGGGTTAGGGTGGGGTGGAGGGGGAAGCACAACTCCCTCCAGTCTGGACCCCCCACAACGGTTGGGGGGGGGGGGGAAGGGTCAGGTGGAACCGCAGTACACAGACCCGGTCACTCTGTGCACAATTTTCTCCGCAATTGTGAGTTTTGATGACTGTGAGTAATGTACTAGATTTGTGCGTATTGTGATTATTTTTTTATATTCCTAACAAAGAACAAATTCAATGCAACGGCAACGACCACGGAACAGGAGCACTGTAGTGCAAGCCTGTCAGCTTGTAGGCAGGAAAACCTTCAAACGTAAGCATCCCGGATTAATGAATGAACTAACCCTAACCCGTTAAGCAAAATTATGGCCGATGAATATTATAACATAGTGTAACCTTTTTATGATTTCAGTCGGGGGAGGGGGGGGTGGGCGCTGTTGTAGTTAGTCCGAGGCCCCTAACTTTGATGTGGGGCCCCTGCCTCCAGTCCAGTCAAGCAGGATTAACGTTTCTTTTGCTTTCAACTCAAAATTGCGTGTTTAATTTTGGCCTAGTTGCGATAAGAAGAACGCTCAGTTCAATTTGACTGTTAGTAGCTTGAAGCTAAAACTCGAAGCTAAAGGACTACGATTTGTCCTTGAGTCAACGGTCACAACTTTCACACGAAGAGCCTTTTTTTCGATCGGACGAAAATTAAAACAAAAACCCAAGTTGAACGAACAACTTTAAGGTTCGTTCGGCGTTCGCGTGCAGTGACAGAGATTGGACGATTTTTTTTAAATGTCTCACGGAATTACACGATTCAAATTATTATTATTATTATTACTACTATTTCAGGTAACCTAACTAATCTACTTTTTGGCTGCTGGTGTTTTGTATCAATTTCTTGAGGACTAGGTTTTTTTTTATAATAATAGGAAGGCGTCTCTCAGGCGCTTGAATTTGCAACTCTGTTTCAACCTGTAATGATTAGTTTAAGTTTCGTGCTATATATTTAAGAAAACGTAATTATACACCAGCGTGTGTTTTAATAACGGAAGTAACGGACGTAATAAGCATCATGTGTCATATCTGCTTAGTTTAAGTGATCAATTTTTTTCAAAACGTAGGCTAAATGTGTGCGCCGTTAGGTCCATCTGTTTCATAAACCATTTAGGCCTAACCAAAGACTTGGGTAATTTTTCACTTGTGTGACTCCATTTTTTCCCCATTTCCTAAACGCTTAAGGTTTTCAGCCGTTACCTGTACGATTTTACATAATGTAAAGAAGTTTTACACTACAGATGGGGCCGGTTTCCGAAACGTCCTACTTCTTCGTGTCTACGTAACGATTTTTCAGCCTGCCTATTATTATTTCTTTCCTGTAACGTCAAAGGTTCACTCTATTCATGGATGGATGTTAGGAAGGATGAAAGTTTGACGGTAGTAAAATCAGATTTGCCGACTTTACAGCCTTGCAGACTTGTTGAATTAGTACGTAAACATTATTGGAATAACGTAGTGCAGTAAACCACGTTTATGCACTTACGTTTCGTCGGAGCGGCATGACCCGGATTCGAACTGGCTACCCAATCCGTCTCCAAATCACTAACACAGCGCGCTCACCGCCATGGCCACTCCTCCACCGTCATAAAGATGACTCAATGAACCCGTTATAAAGTGACAGTAGTGACTAGCTCTCCTTTCGACCGAGAATGCTTGCGGTCACGGCAATGGAGAAGGTATACAAATAAACACAAAGGGTTCAGTGTGTCACCTTTACGGCAGTGGAGGACTGGCCATCGCGACAGAGGCGCTATGTTAGTGAACTGGGGACGAAGTGGGCATCCAGGTCGAATCCGGGTCATGCCACTACGACGAAACGTGAGTGCATATAGGGTGCTTTACTACACTACGTTATTATGGTGTATGATTTTCGCTGTTTGGCTCGTTTTCCTCTTTTCTTTATTGATTTTATAGCGATTTTTATATATTTATTTACACGTTGGAATGGTGGTTTGTCTTTAAAATCACAAGTTCGCGTGAGCGCGTGCCTTGGCACACAAAATTCGCAATTAAAAAAAAAACAAACTAGTCTTTAATATAAAAACAAGGTTCGTATAGCCTTAAATTCCTGCAAAGCCTTAAAAATTGGGAATTTTTACCGTCAGAGCCTGTGGCTGTTTGCTGTGACGTGCATATCACGTGACTGGGCTAGTCCAATCAGACGGCCAAACAGCCGTTGTTCTCGTTCGTCATTGGCTAACTCATGGTGACGTCACGGCAAACAACCATTGCGCATGGTTTAAACACCTAACACTCCTAGCTTCCGGCAGAATGTCGGGAATTCGAAAGAGAGAGATGCCGTGCGGTGCAAGCAATATGTGATGGTTGGGGGCAGCTGAGAAAAACTTATTCCGCTTGTTCTCCTGACTGTTGCTGAATTCCTCCTCCTTTCCTCCGCTACCTACTTCAAGTGACAAATAAATTATACAGACTGGCAAAAAACTGGAATTTATTAGGAAATTTTATGCGCAAAAAGCCTTGAAAAATTGGATTTAAGTTGGCCTTCAAAAGCCTTGAAAATGGTTTTCTCTGTTGTGTGCGGAAAAAAGCAGAATTATAAGATCGGTTAGGTTAGGTCACAGTTGACTTGACTTCACAAAGGAAGTTTCACCAGGAAATTATTATTTTTTTTTCCTTTGGCTATTTTTTTTCTCCGCAGCTTTTTTCTGAGGCTTTTTCCTTCGGCCGATTTTTCCAGGGTTTTTTTTTTCTCGGCTTTTTTTCCCCGAGATCGGTGGGGGAGAGGAGCAGCGTCTCTCTGGGAAACCAGAGAAAACCGTTTTCTTTTTGGCGTCTCTTTAAAGCCATGCGCGCACAGAGCAGGTGACGTTTCGTTTCCTCTTCGTGGACGTCATCAGACACTGAATAAAACATCAACCAGATAATATGTTGGTGGGTTGGGTGTACCGATGGAGTGATACACACGGCCCAATTCCTTGGCCTTCTCACTCATCCCCATACAAGACATCACTACGCGTGATTTCTAAAAGACATTTTTGTACAAAACAAAAGTTCCAGACATTGAACCACTG
>JAHWFP010234534.1:16098-27366 GCA_023313725.1 Lithobius niger | reverse complement strand
CTCTCTCTCTTTCTTTCTCTCCTCTCTTTCTCTCCTCTCTCTTTCTGTCTCTGCTCTCTCTCTCTTTCTTTCTCTCTCTCCTCTTTTTCTCTCCTCTCTCTTTCTGTCTCTCCTCTCTTTCTCTCCTCTCTTTCTGTCTCTCCTCTCTTTCTCTCCTCTCTCTTTCTGTCTCTCCTCTCGCTCTCTTTCTTTCTCTCTCTCCTCTCTCTTTCTGTCTCTCCTCTCTTTCTGTCTCGTTCTCTCTCCTCTTTCTCTCTCTCCGCTTTTGTCTCTCTCTTTCCCTCCCTCCTCTCTCTTTTTTCTATCCTTCCTCTCACTCTCTCTGTCTGTCTGTCTGTCTCTTTTTATATCCTCTCTCTATCTTCTCTCTCTCTTCCTCTCTCTCTCTGTCAGTCTCTCTATTTCTCTCTCCCTCTTTCCTCTCTCTTTGTCTCCTCTTTCTCTCGTTCTCTCACTGTCTCTCTCGCTCTCTTCTCTGTCTTTTTGTCTCCTCTCTTTCTCTCTGTCTCGTTCTCACTCTCTCCCTCTCCTTCTTTATTTCTTTGTAATTTACAATTAAGAAAACTTAAAAAATTTATAGTTGACAATTTGCCTTGACGTTTGAAACATGCGTAGTCATGGATCAGGAGTCATGAATCTCTGCAGTCACAGTTAAAACACGCACACAGACGGACGGACTTAACATGCATATGTAACAAGTTTAATACTGCCAATAACCAATTTGGCTGTATGCCTGGCGGCTCTGCAGTGTAGCCTATTTACTACTGACGGCCCCTAATGGACGAAGGTATCTGATAACGGGAGTGTTTTCTTTCTTTATACTGTCTGTTTTTCAAAAAGCATTTGAATCAGTGGTTCAAATTACAGTTCTACCGATTTGATGATATTTTGTCTTGGAATCCGTGCTTTTTGTCGGGTATTCTGCCCTCTTACTTCCTGAATTCCCTCCTTTAAGGACTCCTTCCGTGGAACAGAGGTTATAGCTCTGTTCGTCACTGCCTACTCAGAGCCAGTTGCCAGAGCCCAACAGTACTGCTATCTTTAATAAGACGCTCCCGCATAACAATGTCCTAAAGACTTCGGCCGAAGCATCTTGTATGCATGTTGTCCAATAGTACGGTATTCATGCATTTTATCCTCTGTTTGTTGGCAGTTGTAACTCTTGTACTATTTTCTACAGATCTTATTCTGTCGTTCGAACAAAGATCTGACCGTTGGTAACCGACTGGCCGCTCCTATAGCGCTTTGTAATTGTTTAACCATACACTCAAGCCTCTTAACAGTAAAAACTCCTTCATCCGTATCCTTCCTCTACCTCCTCCTCCTCCTCTAAGCCTCCGGCCTATGATTTGTGACTATTAAGTTGTGATGCTTTTATCACAGTAAATGTGACCGCCATTTTGTGCCTTTCATAGGCCTAAATGGTGCGCAAGTCAAGGTAAATTACGATACCTTATAGGGAAGATGAAAGCCTATGCCTTTCATTGTAAAAGGTACCATTCGCACGATGTTCCACCGAGTCTCACCAAGTTGATAGCTTCAGATTTACAGCTGTTATGAACTTCAAAGCAAAGAAGAGAAGCCAGGAGTGGATGAAGAAGGAACTACTAGACGAGAGAGTAAGAGTGAAGATTTGATTCCCTCCACAAAAGATTGCCTCCTTTGCTTGTATCCGTCCACACCCTAGTATCTTCAACTGACGCGGATGCCATGGGACCTCGTAACCTTTATTTAACGAGTCTAGGACAGTAGTCGACACTACAGCCGCTTCCACACTGGACCCCGATCGCAGTGTTAGGGGCCCAGACCCCGGCTTGTGCCCACAGGCAAAATCCGACACCCTTCCTTCCTTACTCCATTCCACACTGAACTCCGACATCGCGTCCAAGGTTTGGACTTTAGTTAATCTTTCTCTCGCTACAACATATCCAGCGCTCCAAGAGTCAAGACGTAGCCTTAAAGCAAGGGCCCGGCCCGCGCTCCGACCCTTTCCACACTGAAACACGGAGCCGGGGTCGGCTTCTCAAGTCCCGACCTCGAGCAGGACTTGAAAGTCGGGGTCGGGACCGGACCCAAGTCGGAGTCGACTGTGGAAAGGTCAGCCTCGGGTCCGGGGCGGGCCCGAACTTTTTCCCCAGTGTGGAAAGGCCGTATGAACTGTACCACGCTCTGCAGTGAGAAAAAACATCGCTGTTTCCGAGCAGTTTTAGAGCGTGTGTGGCTACGCCCCTACACAGGTCCTAACACTTCCAAATTCTCGTACTGCAGAGGTCATTAGTGGTGACCACAGGACTCAGTTCTTTGTTCATTTTGTTTGTTTTGTTAACGAACGATCTTAACCTGTAACCCGGATAATGCTGACAAGGAAAAGTTTGCGGGCGATTTGAAACTCCATTCAACAGTTATTAACCTATATGAACATCAGCTGCTCCAGCCGAAGTGACTAAGTCCTGAAATAGGAAGAGGATTGAACACTCCAAACTTCACACACAAAATGCGCAAGTTTCCATATTGGTAACATTAATCCAGAACACACCTACACCATCGGTAACGCTTGGAGTTGTAATACTGAAGTTGTAAAAGACCTGGGCATAATATGGTTTACTCTAGATTTGAAGTCAACTGTTCATTGTGCTTGCGTGTTGTGTGCTGCTACAACCTTAGGTCGGGTATTATACAACTCTTGCTTCAATTCAGGCAATGCTCGCACTAAACTTTGGGCTTATAACCTGTGTTGGAGTATGCAAGCCCTTTATTCCCCTCACTAGTTTGAAGATATTGATCATGTGGAATGCGTTCAAAGTCGCTTCAGCAAGTCCATTCTGGGAACGCTTAATTTGCCCTATCGTGTGAGACTTGAAAAGCTAGGTCTCGATTAGGTGGAACTTCGTCGATTGAAGGCAAATCTAGCTTCGGCCTACAGGATGGTTCACGGAACACTGTTCACCAGCCTCTTTTCGAATCTAGTCCTGTTACTTGGACTTGAGGCCTCTGTTTTAAACTGTCATGCCAAAATAGAACATGAAGTCAAAATTTATTTCGTTAAAGAGTGATAAGATCATGGAATTCTCTAGACTGAGAGCACTGTGTCGGCATCCTCTGTAAATGTCTTGGATTTAACACCTCTTAAAGGTACATTCCTCCTCTCAGTTGCAACATTAGTTCAGACGTACGTGTGCTGCAAAGGGATTCACTTTCCTACTTTTCCATCGCAAGAAACGGGATTGCTACATTCACTCTAACCAGTGTCGGACTGGCCAGGTTGGACTGCACGGGCCCGTGCCAGGCGTAAGACCTGTAAATCTTTGGGAAGGAAATGGAAAAAAGGAAGTAGGCAGGCCGCACGTTACGCGGCTGTCCCATTCGTTGAATCAGACAACAGAGATGGAGTAGACGTGCTTCGTGTCGCTGCCAACTTCAGTCCACTCTTCGTGTTCTTTTTCAGTAAAAAAAGGGTAAAATAAATCAGAATCAATTAGAAAATAATATCTTCTATTATATAAATGGGGGGGACGGAATTTTCATTATATACAGGGCCGTAGTGACTGGGACGATCGGGGGAACTCCCCCCCCCCCCCCCACCGTCCGAGAAGACATATAGAGTTGGCAATTTCGAATTGTTGAGTTGCAACATCGGATACGTTTTCACTGCATATTCACGTTCCATGAATACTAGTTAATTATCATCATCATTCGGTCAGCTTGAAAGGAAAGCTTATGATGCGGGTTTTTTTTTCCCTTTATTTTCGCAAAACTTCTGTGTATGAGTAACTGAAACGCTGCCCCTGGTCGTTTCTGGTCGCTTCGCTGCAGTTCTCCTCCCAGCCATAAGACTTTGGAGGAAAGATAATTAATTTTTATCTTTTCTCCAAGCACGAGACTGGTCTCGAAATTAAGGGCACGAAAAACCCCTAAGATGCCCTAAATCGAGGAAAAAAAATTAAAATGGACTATGTCGATTTCAAGTGTGGAAGCTTTTCTGCAATAATACCTCAAATTGTTCCGGGACAAAACTGAGTAAAAGGTTTCATCTTTCAACATTCCGTTTTATATACGCATGTTGCTGCTTCAAAATGTGGAGATGTTTGCAATAATACCTCAGGCCTAGTCGTCTAGGATAAAACTGAGAAAAAAAGTTCACTATTTTTCACCTTTCGATAGTCCATATTTTTAAGATTGTCTGCGTTCCAGCGGGGTACCACACAACTTTTTCATCATCTTTCATTATAGCCTAAAATTCTAAAATGAACTCTATTAGAATTACTGGCATTACTGACTGGAAAAAAAACTTGGATAAAAGGATACCTACAGATATTATCTACACTGATATTAAAAACGCCTTTGGGTCTGTCCCCCATGATGTTATGCTTGAAAAACTTATACACCGCAAAATTAATCCTTGGTTTTTAAATTGGATCTGCGACTATGTCAGTAACAGATATCAGAGAGCTGTCTTCAGAGGTAACTTTTCCACGTGGAGGAAAATGAAAAGTGTTGGCATTCCACAAGGTGGTACTTTAAGCGCTTGGCTTTTCGAAAAATTCATTGAGGACATGCCAGAAGGTCTTCTGTCTAACATCTTACTTTATGCAGACGATGCCAAAATTTATGGTAGAGCTGATACTATCGAATCCTGTAACACCATACAACAAGATATTTATAAACTGGAAAAATGGGCAGAAAACAATGGCCTTTCCTTTCACCCATCTAAATGTTTCCTCCTGAGGATTATATACGCTGAGCAAATACGCTGTTGACTTTGATTACACCATTGCCGGTGAGGCCATTAAACGTGTTGACTCGATCAAAGACCTCGGTGTTATTGTTGACGACCAACTCAAATTTCATCTGCAAACTATTCATGTTACTGACTCTGCTCGCAGGATGTATTTTCTCCTCCGGTCAAATTTTTCTCTCTGGACTCCTGAAATCGTAAAGAAACTTTATACTACCTTCATTCGTCCCAAACTGGAATATTGCATTCAGTCTTGGTCCCCCTATTATGAAGGCGACAAACAAAAAATTGAAAAAGTACAGAGAATGGTTACCCGGCACATACAAGGATTTAAACATCTGACTTATGAAGACCGACTTAAACAACTCAATCTCCCGACACTGCAAGATCGTAGACTGAGAGGTGATCTCCTCCTCATATATCAAGTGCTGAAAAAACTCATCGACCTACCTTGCAACGAATATTTTAACTATTCTCTTTTTAAATGTACCCGTGGGCACACTATGAAACTCTACAAACCATCCTATTTAACAACTGTTGGTAGCTCCTGCTTCACTGTCCGTGCTATTACGGCTTGGAACAATCTACCTCAAAAAGTGATTGACTCAACAACTGTGAGCCTTTGGAAAAAACGTTACGACGAGTATTGTGCTCAGCTGATACAATAAGCTTTGCTTTCATCAGCTTCTCTTTTTATTATTATTATTATTATTATTATTAATTTAATTCGCAGAGAAAATATCTAAAAAAAAAACATGATTTAGTCAGAATTAATTTTTTTCCGACAACTGCCATCCTGAAGACCGAATACGAAAAATCGCCAATGTTTACGTGACAATTTGTTGCAAATGTGCTTACTGAAGCCAGAAAATGGCAGAAACAGACACTAAAATAGAGTAAAATGCTTCAGCTCCTGGGGCGGACCCTAATGGGGAGCCTACAGCAGTCCCCCAGATCCCCCCTTGCTCGGTTTTCCGGACTCTTTCAAAGGCACTATTCAAAGGCAATATCGTATGATGAGTTAACAAAATAGGGGGGCCTGAAAGTATAATTGGGGGGGGGGGGAGGTGCCTTTCAGGTTCCGCGCCAAGGGCCCTCAAAGGGGCCAGTCCGATACTGACTCTAACCTATGAAAATGTCGCAAAAGCTATTTCTAGCATGATGGTCGAAATTAGTGAGAAGGTATGTCATTTTAAGACCTTTTCCTAACACTTAACACCTTTTCTTAAGAGGCCAGAGTTTTCGATATTACGACTTATCTTTGAAAGAATTAATCCTTCCGCTTTTTTTCTTTTTTGAGGTTCTGGTAGGGGCGTACTGGAAGGGCCATTTAGGCCCGGGAAATGGTTAACGTAGGTCCCTCTCTTGTGACATTTCGTATAAATCAGTCATCATGGTGGTGGCGGGGGTGAAAGGGGAAACAGGACAGTTTTTAGGTTTTCTTTATAAAACGATATTTTTTAGCCTCGACTTTATGTTTTAAACCTTTTAAATAGCCCAAAGCACTGTCAAGTATTGAGAAAGCATGCAATTTTTTTTTAATTTCAATCCTACCTGCACGTACTTTTTTAAAAATTTATTGCGGTCACGCATTGAGTGCTGCTAGTGCTAACTATAAGTCGGGTAATGTACAACGTTGCTTCAATACAGGCAATGCTTGCACTAAACTATGGGCTTATATTCTGTGTTGGAGTACGCAAGCCCCTTTGTTCCCCTCATTAGCTTGGAGATATTGATCAGGTGGAGTGCGTTCAAAGTTGCTTCATAAAGTACGTTCTGGGAACGCAAAGTTTGCAGTATTATGTGAGACTTGAAAAGCTATGTCTTTTCAAGCTTTTTTCAAACTATATGTTAGCATTTATGCAATCAAAGCAGGAATCTAATTTTCACTAATGTTGAATTTCTAAAGAGAATAGAAAAATAAAGAGATAAGAAGAAAATGTTAAATAGGTCTCCCGACAGGCCCTCGGAGCATAGGCCCCACAGGAAACCTTCCGTTTTCCCGACTGGCCAGTACGCCTCTGCGGGATGGGTGTTATACCGATTTCGCATTGGTAAATTCAAGCGGCCAGGCCGGCCAGTGCCAATCAGGGCCAGTGCTGGTACGGCCGGCCCGCTTTCATGTTGGTTAATTCCACGGCTCGCTGATCACGATTTACAGCACCACCACGTGTCGGTTTGTGGCACTTGACACTTTCCACTTTCTGCCGCTACACTGCAGCTCCATTCATAAACCATTCTGATTTAAGCGGCACCGGCCGGCTCCGTCTTAATTTGATTTCGCGTTAGTTAATAAAGCGGTCTTGGCCGTGCCTGGCGCGGCCAGGCTCGGTGTGAGCCGGCCCGATTTCGCATTGTTTAGTAAAACGGTGCCCAGCCCTCCTTGGCACGGTCAGGGCCACTTGAATTTCTTGCGGGTTCTGTCGGGTACTTCATGGGGTGCCGATCGCACTGCCATGTTGCGCCTCTACAGAGCCCTTGTCCGCAGCAAACTTGATTATGCGTGCATGGTGTATGGTTCGGCTAGTGACTCGACTCTCCAGATGTTGGACACTGTGCATCACAGTGGCCTGCGTGTGGCGACTGGGGCATTTCGAACTTCTCCAGTGGTCAGCCTCTATGCTGAGGCCTCGGAGCCACCTTTGGCCATTCGTCGGCGGAAGCTGGCCATTCAGTATGCTGTGCGTTTGCGTGCTGTGGAATCCAGTCCTGCTTGGTCCATGGTTTTTGGGCCAGACTTGCGAGTCGGTAGACGCAGGGTGGGTAAGGGTGATTTCCGCGATAGGCTCCAGCAGTCCTGTCAGGAGATAGCGTTTGATATGCCCAGCGTCTTGAGGCTGGGGGGGATGCCAGTGGCCCCTTGGCTTGTCCCAAGTGGCATTTTCATTTTCGCTCTGGCGTCCCTCCCGAAGGGTTCCACTCTGCCAGCAAGGTACTTGCAGGAGTTCCGGCGGCTGTGTTCTCAGTACGCCGGTTATCAGCGGCTGTTTACTGATGGGTCGAAGTCAGACGCTGGCGTGGCTTGTGCTTGTGTTTGTAAGGGAGTGACGGTAGCCCATCGCCTTCCATCAGGCTATTCTGTGTTTTCTGCAGAGCTTTTGGCTCTCGGTTTGGCGGTGGAATGGATCCTTGGCCTTCAGGGCACGCATTTCATTATCTTTAGCGATTCCGTGAGTGCCCTGGAGTCCTTGGCGACTTACAATCCACGGAACCCCTTGACACAACGTGTCCAAGCTTTGCTTTCCCGCTTGCCTGGCCAGCGGAAAACCGTGCTTTTCTGCTGAATCCCGGGCCATGTTGGGATAGGTGGAAATGAGCAAGCGGATTCTGCAGCAAAAGGGGCCCTTTCTGGCCCTCTCGGTAGGGATCTCAGGCTTGTTCCCTCGGACGCTTTTCCAACTCTGCGTCTGAGGTTACATGCTTTTTGGCAAGCCTCGTGGGATGGACAGGACGGTAATAAGTCACACCCGACTTACTCACTGTTTCCTTTTGCGGGGGGTTGACCCTCCTGAATGTTCTTGGTGTCGACGGCCACTTACGGTCCGGCACTTACTTGTTGATTGTCGCCATCTTGATGGTGTTCGTCGTCGGTTCCATCTTCCGCATGACATTGCGCGTCAGTTGGGCGATAAGTCTGTCCTCCTGTCCGGTGTTTTTCAATTTTTGCAGGAGGTACAGATGTATGACAAGATTTAGATTAGGAGTTTGGATAACATCTCTGTAATGTGTGGTGCAGTGGCAACCCGGACCACTGCACTGTGACTGAGGTTAGCGCTAATGACCAAGTTGTCGACGCGCCATTAAGCCTCAATTCCCCGCCCCCCCACTTGAATTTACCAATGCGAAATCGGTATTAGTGACGCTTGGGTCCCCTCCTGTCCTGTACTCTTTTTATTTAGGCCTCCAGTGCATTATTATTTTTAAAAGTTTTAATTATATAGCTACTATATAAACATCGTGCCGATGTGTTTCTTTTTTTTTTTCCTTGCTTGCTTGCTTGTAATCTACATGTTGACGCGTTCTAGCAATCAGTGGGGGTAATTCCCGTATTAACACGTAATCCCTCTTTTCGCCGTTTGTCTCTTGCGTTGCTTATCAAACAACTACGTCACTAAGCAATTCGAAAGTAAAACTTTAGGATTCCAGTAGACGAAAGCAGAGACCTGACCCCATCGTTGGTGTTCCTTCGTTTTCTTGGTCCACATAATTTCCTGCAGCGAGGCACAAGTATGTGTTGTATGTGTTGTTCCGCAACTGATCCAAAATTAAAACTGCTGCAACAGCTTTTTTTACACGATTTTAAGCAGAATTTGAAGTTTCCAAACTTTCTTGACTGGTTGGTGTTGTCAAACAAAATATTTAACAGTTATTTACAGTGCAGTTGAATTCAACAGTTGCAATAGTAGCGAAAGGATAAAAAAAGAAAAAAATTGCGAATGTACAGCAACAATTCTGCAATGATTATACTAAAACTAACACTGCGCATTGACAGGTTTTAAATTTTCTTTCTTGGATACCACAGGACGGAAATCCAAATGAGTTCGATTAGTGATAAATAAATACTGATTTTTGCCTATGTCCGTTACTTTTTGGAGTTCAATGTAATATTGCTTGAGTGTGGAACTGAACCCTTGGACTTTAAAAACAAAGTCTGAAGCCCTACCCATCATCTTACGGGTAGGTCTTTGGACTTCGTTTTTAAAGGCTGCGAGTTTAATTCCCCACTCAGGCAGTATATATTTAAAGTGGTACTATCACCGATTGAAAAGCGAATAGCTTGCTCCCTGGTGCACGAGGATATACCAAATTTTCACTCAATAATTAAGGAGGCTCATTGCTTGTTTGTTTCGTTAAAAGAAGTGGCGTTGTGCATTCCTTCGCTTGATGCAAGCAAGTGCTAGATGGTGCTATATAGCGCTAGATGTTGCCAGATTATGCAGACTTTCAATCAGTGATAGTGCCACTTTAAAGGTCGTGTCAGTAGACTTAGACTTTATTTGCACTCCCACTGAGAAAAAAAATCGACCTATGCAACACCCTGTTGCATGTACTAATCGCGTAGATCGTGCGAGATGTCGCCTTATAGTACCCTGAGCTAGCCTAATTTTATTCGGTTGCCTGTGCACGTAGCTTGCAAATTACGTTTCAGTCAGTGATCCACACAACCGAACAAACCCTGTACGCCGAGCTTGGATCTTGGGGGTTACTTGGGGCAAAGCCACCTACAGACAATGCTCCGCTAGAACGCGACACAAATTCCGACGCGACAAGTTTGCCAAGTGGCGCCATCGGTTGGCAGAATTTGGAACCCTCGACGGTTATTTTGAAATTTCGCCGCTTGCTGTTGTGATGACAACACCTAGCAAACTTGCGTTTGCTTCTGTGGCACTGGTTGATTTTAGTCGTGTTTTTTGGTCTGATCTGATACGGTCTTTACTGTAGGTGGCTTTGCGTGGGGGGACACGGGGGGGGGGGGGGGTAACACAGCAAACGAATCGAATATCGACCAATCAAAAAAGAGATAGAAACAAAAGATGGGGGTTGGGTGTTGCATTTATTTGCATTAATTCACTGTGTTAGGTGGGCGAGTTTATGTTGCGTTCGGTGTTATAATTCTGCAAATATGCTTCAGAAAATCGTGGTTAAGGCTTAAACGTATCTTAACAGCAAGTATGTAAATACATTCTGGTTAAAGTAATAATTATTATTAGGAACAAATGAACATGCCCGCCCCTCGCCCACAGAGTGGGCTCGTTCATTTGTACCTGTTTGCTGTCACGTGAATGAGCATCGATTCAATGACGAATAGGTCTGGTGACGATTTTGGGGGTTATAAACGTTGCCAATTCGTGACGTGAGGAAACAACGAGAATAATTTTATCTTGATCCAACCGGGTTAATTTTCGAAGGCACCCCCAGTACGGCATAACCAGTTCATAGCGTTCACAAATTATGCGTAGGTTTTTTTTTTTGTTTTTTTTTTTCTGTGCGGAAGTCCTCGTTTTGTGATGCGCCACGA
Source organism: Lithobius niger (assembly GCA_023313725.1). NCBI lineage: Eukaryota > Metazoa > Arthropoda > Chilopoda > Lithobiomorpha > Lithobiidae > Lithobius > Lithobius niger. Next base: position 16,612 of record JAHWFP010234534.1, on the reverse strand, counting down.
GCTCCTGGCGATTACCTTCATTTACCATCATTGCCGAACAGACCATGCATGTAAATGATTATTTGCATAAATCGCTCTCGTAGCTGGATTGGACAACCCATGTTTGCCACAACGCAGCCATCTGTCACTCGCCATGGACCAAGTTGGCGGCAGGAAATGCCATCGAATTACACATTTTTAAGAGAGACGGATTTTTCACAGGAAAAGGTTTATGAAGACAGAATGTCCATCTAAGGTGTACGAGTTACAAAAATGGGTGTACTAGCAGGCTTAATTCTAAAAATGGTGCAATAGTGATGGAAGTAGGGGAACCCTTCCCGCTGAAAAGATTCACGAAGACCTATTTTGCAATGAACTTTGAAAAGAAGCTGATAGTAATCGAAATGACAGTAACTCGAACAACAGTAATGGAAATGTACACATCTTGTGCCAGAAGGTAACAAAGAATTTATTTTTTATTAGTTATTTAGGGAGCGTTAAAGTAAAACGTCACCACGGAATTGCCCCCCCCCCC
>JAHWFP010234534.1:2387-15698 GCA_023313725.1 Lithobius niger | reverse complement strand
TTGATGGCTGCCATTGTGGAGCACACAAGTGACGACTCCACAGTCATCTCTCGTCGTCAGTATTCATCAATTATTGCCAAACCCCCCCCCTCCCCCATCCATTCCATTACTACGTCATTCTTAACAATCCCTCTCCCTCATCAAGACAACAGAGCTTGTGCAAGTAAGGGATGCAGTTACGTCACCAATTGCTCACCCCCTCGTCAGCAATCGTGATCAAACGACTAACCCCCTCTCCCCCTTCTTGATGCCTAATTCTTGAACTCTCCCTTAGTAAAAAAAAAATCCCGTATAATATCGGGAAAAAAATCCCATTAGATAAATAGATTTTCTCGTCAGGTCGAAAATTTCCTATCTGACGAACCGTGCGATAGATTCTATCTGTTGCATTTTCGATCTGACGGGTCTGAACCAAATGGTCGTCTGGAAGAGAAGCTATGGGTTTTGTTTCCCTGGCGCCAGAATGTTATTTTACCAACGCAACGCTAAAAGCATGCGCTTGAAACACTCGATTTCTACTCCATTCGGACTTGGTTTGTAGAAGCATCCAAAAATTTTGTTTGGAGACGCAAAAAAAAAAAAAAAGTGGGGCCGAAAGCTAACGCATTTTTAACAATGTCAGTGCGTTTAAGAAGCTTAATTCGAGCTTTTTTTTTTTTATAATGAAAGTAAAGCCTCTTCGCAGAATGACATACCTGTCCTGTACATGATGGAGAATTTTTTTGGAGGGTTGGGGGGAATGGGAGGGTGTAACCAGGGCCGGAGCTGGACATTTTTTTTGGGGGTGGGGGTGGAGGAGGAGGGGTCAGAGAGCCAAAGTACCGGTGATTTTTTTGCTCATTTTCAATTTGTACGGTGGGCTATTGCCCCTACTGAATTTACTGAGGCCCCCCCCCCCAATCCAGTTTAGCCACGGCCCGGAGACCCGAGGAAAATAAAAATGTCACAAATGTGATTAGCCTGACGAAAGTTTTGATGATCCCGCGCCACTCAACATCTAAAAGTAATTTGATCCCCACCCAAATAAAACAAAAGACGTTAAGCTTTTCTTATTCCTATTGAGACTGCCTGTAGATGATTTTTTGTAGTACAAGTTTACCACAGTTACTATGGTAGGACAATGGAAGGGCTGTTAAGCTCCGATACCGAGCCTAATTAAAATATGAGTGGCGATTAAGGGCAAAACGTCATATGAGAGGGAACAAAAACTAGGTAATCAATTTAAGGGGGCGCTTAAAAAATGGCTCAAGATTCTCCTCTCTAGGCCAACGACAGAAATCCTGCACTGTGGGTTGGTCCACAGTAGACGCGCTAAGTGAATTCCATACATTCACCACGCGTACCGAAAAGAAGTTTCAGCGGCAGTCCAAGTGGATCCCTGTGCCATCAACTTCTAACCGCATGACCGCGCTTGGTCAGGAGACAAATCAAAAAGAGGGGGGCAAACAGCAGTAATGCCATGTAGAATCTTAAAAGTTAATGTTAGATCGTATCTAATTTTATATAGTTCAAGGAGTTCGAGACCAGTAGCCTTAAGACGCGGGGAATGATTCAAGTCTCGTAGGCCTGGAATGCATTTAGTGAATTTATGCTGTACAGTCTCAAAGAGGGGGGGGGGGGGGGGTGGTCAATTGCCTTATTTAAATTGGGAGACTAAACTGGGGAGGCATGTTCCAAAAGTGGTCTAACAAACACCTTAAAGGCCCAAACTTTACTGTGCAAATTTGCAGAAGTGAAGCATTTATTTACTAAGGCTGAGTGTCTATGTACCAGACCACACGTCTTTTGACAATTGAGTGATGATTTTAAATCGGGAATGAACCACACCACGTACCTCCATGACCGAAAGGTGGGTACACTGGTCAAGGCAATACTAGAAGCACCCATTTTGGTTGGGTGTCCCCTGTTTCCCTGGTTTCCCCGGTTTCCTATTCCCCGACACCCATTTTGGTTGCCCACATGGAACGAGAAACATTTAGCGGTGAAGAGTGGTAATTGACTAGATTTGGACCACTCGGATGCCTTTTGGATTTTGTAGTCAAGATTCAAAGATATCATCGTGCTGAAATGTTCGGGTACCAATTTTATGATCATCGGCAATTTTAAATCCGAAGGTATCGTTGGTGGTAAATCGTTGGTCCTTTAGATAAATTACCAAAAGCAAGGGGCCAAGGACAGACCCCTGTAGAACCCCACAACGCACTGGCACCACCGTTTAAGAAGTTACCCTCGCAGCTGCCACCTGCTGTGTTCACTTTCGTAGAAAAGCCCCGATCCAACCAGAAAGGTTTCCCAACTATACCACATTCAGCAACTTTCAATAACAGTTTACGGTGGATGACCAGGGCCATAGCGAAGGATACTTGGTTGGGGGGGGGGAGTGACTCTCATTTTGCCAACTCATCTTATGATTTTGCCAACTGATTTAAATAATGCCAGCAGTGAGTAAAGTACTTTTGAGGGGTCCGCTAAGCTCAGCTAGGGGGTCTGGGGGAGTGCTGTAAGCTCCCCAGCGGGGTCCGGGGCAGAGCCCCGGAAGCTGAAGCATTTTATGCTATTTTAGTGCCTGTTTCTAGCCTCCAGTGAACACTGAAGCAACAAATTGTCAAACAAATTTTGGTGATTTTTTTTTTTATTAATTATTAGGATGGTGGGTTTCGTACAAATTTTATTGTGACTAAATCATGTTTTTTTTTAGATATTTTTTCCCAAATTAAATTAAACCGAGTTCAGTTTAGAATTGTATAAACCGGCCAGCTGGCCATTGACGATTGAGGGTTGACTTAATTGTACATTTTGGACTTTTAGGCTATAATGAATGACGACTCCTGTGTGCAAGCATAGGCAGCAGGTCAAGGGCAGAAATTTTTTTTTAAATGTACTATCGTAAGGTGAAAAGTAATGAAATCTTTTTCTCAGTTGTATCCCAAACAACTATAGGACTAGAGGTATGATTGTAAAAAAAATTTTCACTTTTTAAATTAAAAACATGCTCCAGTTCTTAAATAATGGAGCATCGAAAGACGAAAGAAATGGCGAAACTTTTTACCTCAGATTTGTCCAAAACAACGTGAGGTATTATTGGAGAAGAGCTTCCACATTTGAAATCAACATACTCCAATTTAATTTTTTCCATTGATTCAGGGGATCTTGGGGACCGGTCATTATTTATGGCCGTGGGGGTGGGGTGGAAAACGAAAATCTGACCACTCATTTTTTGAAGACTCCACCTTCAAGACCTGGAAAAAACCTTGATTCCCCCACCCTAAGGCCCAAAAATGATGTGTCGAGATTCCTACAAAAGTATGATGAACACACTGTTTGCTTGTATGACCACATCCTAACATATTCAGCACCTGAAATGAAGACGCCAAGAAAGCAGGTGCCAAGGCTTTTCTATAAAGTTTTTTGTAAAAACTGTACTTCCAGTATTATTAGTTTCAAAACTTTGTAAACAGCATGGGGGGTCTGGGGGGGCTTGTCTCCCAGAAATTGAGCCGTTTTTGGAAATTTTGACGGCTGAAAGTGGCATTTTGTGGTCCAAAAATAAACTTTTTTTCCAGTTGGTCAGTGTGTTTTTGACCTCTCCCTTTTGACGGGACCTGAAAAATTTATGACCTTTCCCTTGAGAGTGTCCTCCGGCTCCCCGGCGATAAATAATTACCGGTCCCGTAGGGTAATTTTTGCCCTTATTTCGTGGCCTTTGGGTCACACTTGTCCTTTAATATGGGATCTTATGAATTCTTATCGTCAAATTTTGGACCTTCGAAATTAACAAGTTTAAAATTTTTAACAATTTTCATTTGAAAAATGTAGTTGTTTCTGCATTAATACAAATCCAAATTTTGTGGCGATAGGTTAACAGAAAAAGGACAAGAGAAAATCAAACAGCTAATTCAATTTTTCCAAATCGGTTTTTGATTTTGACAACTGTACCCGATTTTCATGAAGTACAGCTTTAGTTCACGTTACTGTTTTAACTAAAACCAAGGCACTGATGAACTAGCAGACGAACTAGTAAATCAAATAACTCGGCATTAATTTTTTAGATTTATTTGATATCACAACTTTAGACGGCGATAACTTGGCAGAAGTCCTTACGCAGAGTTTGTTTTAAGCGGAGTTTGTTAATATTTCTGCTTTACTCAAGAAACATTTTAAATCCTGGCAGTGATGTTGTGTTTTGTATATTAATATGCCAGTAGTTTTCCACCCTCCTAAAATACCAGTTAAGAGTTGCTCCACGCTAAAACCCCTTCTGAGCGCGCTATCTAACAGAAAAAGAACTATAGGAAGTAAAATAGCAACTCAGTTTTTAGTTTTGCCAACTGTGTACGATTTTCGCGAAGTTAATTGTTATCACGACTTCAAACTCGGTGGGGATACAGTTTTGTCCATTTTTTGTTTTTATTTTCTACATTATCTGTGAAATTTACAAGTTATGGTGGTGACATAGCAAACAAAACAGCCAAGTCAATTTTTAATTTCGCCAACTGCGCAAATTTTCGCGGAGCTTCTTTTCCCCGGCTCCTTACAGCCTAGCAATGCAGGGAAGCAACCAGAAAGGATCAGGGGCTGCGTTTCAGTTACTCCCAAGCTACACAGAAGTGTTGCGAAAACTGATGGAAAATAAATGTATTGTAAACTTTACTTACAAACTGACGAAATGATGATAATAATTAACCAGTACTCGTGGAAACTGGAATTTGCAGTGAAAATTCGTCCGTTTTTGCCAACTCGACAACTCGAATTTGCCAACTGTATGTGTTTCTTGGATGGTGGGGGGGGGGGGGGGGGATCCCCCCCCCCCCCCGCCGCTGCCCCGTGGTGGACGGATTCGAACGCTTTCTTAAAGTCAAAGTAAATCGTATCTGAAGGAACTCCGAGATCGAGTATCGAGTGCTCTTGTTCATCTCTCCAAGACACAAAGTAGTTGGAGAGTGGCAAATCAACCAGGGAGGAAACCAACTGCAAGGGGTGATGATGGAATATTGCTCAAAACACTTTAAGGTCACCTCTCGAATAAGAGACTCCATAATCTTACAAGCAACACATGTAAGAGCAATGGGGCGATAATTAGCAGGGTCTCAAGGTGATCCCTTCTTGAATACGGGTGTAATAATTGCGGAGCTCCATGTTTTGTGAAACAACCAGTCCTAAAGGCCGAAGAGAAAAACGTTTGAGAGCAGGTACCAAATTTCTTTTGCAAGCTGTTTATAAATAAACGCGGAAATTCCATCAGGTCCACTCGTGCTGGTCCAGACGGTTTTGATTGTATTAATTGAAGATGTAACTACCTGTTCGGGAAGTAATTCCAAAAATGAATAAGCCTATTAAATGAAGAATTTAGTTCTTGATTTATTGATAGTTGGTCTAGAGACAGAATGGAAGTCGTTTACAATATGTTGAACGGTCGTTTTAGTGATATACAGTACACACAGTGATACATACTCAGATTTAGTGATACTCAGGCAGGGTCGACGCTAAGGGGGGGGGGGGGGGGGGGGGGGCCCCCCCGCCCCGCCCCCCTTTGGTTTTGCCCCCCCCCCCCCCCCCCCGCCAACATCAGATCAAAGTCAAACGTATAAACCAAAATAATTCTGGCTACATATTAAGAAAACTCGTTAGTTTCTTTCACAGCGACAGGAAGTAATTGATGATACATCAATGGAACATATTTGTTACTGTGATAGTTATAAATTCATCTTTTTTTCAACTGAATTTAAAAATATTCCCAAAAAAATTGTGTAGAAAACGTTTGAGAACGTTGGGTGTCAGAAAGAGAATTGCAAGTGTGTTATTTTTTACTTTTATTCTTTTTTGGGGGATGGGGGGACACCAAAAGTAGAATTTTTCGGTTCGCCCCCCCCCCCCCCCGGCTAAAATTGCTGCCCCACTGTCGCCTTCCCAGTAAAGCGATTCTAGCGTCGTCCCTGTATTCAGGCTTTTGGTTTTAGTGATACACACAGAATGCAACATGACATGCACGTGAACTAAAACTTAAGCTCACAAACGCTTACAAAACAACAAAACGCCTACAAAATTAAAAAAATTTAAAACACACACGCAAAAGCAATCACTCTCACGAAATGGAATTAAAACTGAAACCGACTAAACACGCCATTTCAAACACAAATTGCTTTCACTTCGACTTGAGTTGACAAAGAGCCTCTGGCTCTGTGCATACCAAGCATTATTTCTTATTGTTGCCACTTTTATATTCATTACTTTTTTTCAATTGACTTGAGCTTCTGGCTGTGTGACCTTGTCATGGTCTTTTTTTTTTTTCGTGCATCCTAAATGCTGACCCTTGCCCCCACCCTTTTTTAAGGCAGAATTTTATTTTGGGTCCTTTTCAGACCTAACATTTCATTATTACATAACCAGTGAGTAAAAACAATACTTTTTCCGGTAAACCAACATCGTATTTTTACCAATACGTGTTCCCTGGAATTGGAGTTCAAATTTTCGTTTGCTTTGTTTGAACGAAAATTTGAATTCCCATTTCCAGGGAACAATAATTAATTTTAATTTTTGGACTTGACAGGTCTGAGTTCCATGTTGATACGAACGCTAATGCTTTTTTTTCTGAACGCCTTAGTCGGTTTTTTGTTCAGTTAATGTTTTAAACTTCTCAACTGAGCTTGATAGCTAAGATGTAAGCTTACTAATCTAAAGGTTACGAGGTAGAATCCCATCCAATCTGTGAAGGTGTGGTATTAGTTAAAGACAGGCAGGAGATATACTTTACACTGCACAGGTGTTAATTTAATTTCAGTATATAGTTTATTCAGAACTTTAGCTTTGGGTGTTAAAACTTAGGATTAATAATATACATCATGTTTGTAAGTGGTCTCTGGTAACAAAAATATGGAAAGTACGCTCTCAGTAACTTTTTACTGAAAATTACAAGGAAGGTGTTTCTCTTTTTTCTTCTTCTGTAAGCAAAATAATAATTTTAATTTTGCTCACAGAAGAAAAAAAGGCGAAACACCTTCTTTGCAATTTCCAGTACAAGGTTATTTCAGTTACGATGGAATATGCTAGAGTTACCGTCAAAATACGCAGGAAGAGATTACGTTCAATACAAATGTGGACAGCATGCAGCTGAACATAATAAGTTACCGTGAAAATATGCAGGAAACGATTACGTTCAACACAAATATAGAGAAAGAATTGCAAGCGGACTTGAGTTACAGTGACTCAGTCACGTTTTATGGAACTGTTCGTGCTGAGTTAGTGAGAGAAAATCAGTGATGGCCATTGGAAACAGCTCTTTTTCCTAAATACTTGTAGTTCGTGAGTAGCAGAGTCGAACAATTCATTCAGTAGTGAAAATGGGCGACTAATTACGTTGGATAAAAGGTCAATGGCCCCAGCACGATAGGTAGGTACAGAATACTAACAGAATATTGGCCCCTTCAACTGATTTGACAGATAGATAGAAAATACTAACATTACAAACATAGGATGACATTAATACACGAAGACAGCCATATTTTATAGGCCATATCGTTGGTTTATAAAATGAAGCACTGGGAAAAAGGCGCACTACATTTCGATCATTTGTATGATCATTTTTGATATGGAACATCAGTTTCAGTCGGCCTCTAAGAGTTTTAACAAGACATATTGATGCAGAATACAGATATTGCAAGTCTGGGATGGCGCTAATAGACTAATATTTACAAAATACTTAGGCTAGTTGGCGGAGCGGAACGTAGCCTATAACGGACACCAAATTGCAAAATGTTGGTTGGTTGCACTTTCGTAGTCTGGGTGGAGCCCAAATGAATAGTCGGATTGGAATGAAATTTGGTACATAGCTTGATACCCCTAAAAGTATTGCTGAGCTAGAATTTAATGTAAATCGTCCAATTATTATGGAAGAAATTAGTGTTTGTTATTGATTTCTAACACTCGCCATTGTAAATTTAGAATCCTGGAATCATGAATAGTCCATTGTTTAGCAAAATAATCCAGCACTTCAAGCTAAAAGCAAGAAATTTGGTACACAAGTAATTCGTAGCAGTACAAATCGAACCAGTCATGGTACTCCCCTTGAAACACCGAAGGGCCGCCAATGCCGTCTATGCCCCCTCCCCCCTTGAGGCATGACCAACACATTCTTGCAAATCGAGCTAAAAATATGAAATTAGGTGCACAAGTAATTCTTAACAGTACAAATCGAACCATTCATCGAACTTCCCATGAAAGACACCCAAGGGCCCCCCCAGGCCCCCCCCCCCCCCACGAGTCATTCTTAGTTGCAGAAATCGAATTATCCATGTAACCACCATGAAATACCTCTCCAAGGGCCCCAAGTGCCCCTCCCTGAAGCTTGATCAAACAATTATTGCAAAACAAGCTGAAAAAATTAAATTTGGTGCAAAAGTCATTCTTAGCGATACAAATCGAATCAGTCATGGAAATTCCCATGAAAGACTTTCAAGAGCCCACAGCGTCCCTCCCCCATGTCCCCCCTGAGGCTTGGGTACCAACAAATTCTTGCAGATCAAGCTAAAAACATGAAATTTTCTACACAAGTCATTCTTAGCAGCACAAATCAAATCATACATGGAACTCCCATGAAATAACCCCCACCCCCAGGGCCCCAAGCGTCCCCGTCAGCCATCTCCCTGAGGCTCATCTACAAATTATGGCAAATCGAGCTGCAAGATATAAATATGGAACACAATTCAGTCATAGCAGTACAACTCGACCAGCGAGGGAATTCCCACGAACTACCCCAAGGCCCCTCCTGTGCCCCCTCCCTGATGCTTGACCAATAAATTCTTGTCGATAGAGGAAAAGAAAGAAAATTGGTGCACCAGTCGTTCTTAGCAGTACAAACAGAACCAGCCATGCAACCTCTAAGAGGCTTGATATTTCAATCTGCTCCGCCTATAATAGGCCAAAAGCCCGTTTCCTAGTCATCTATAGCTTTCTTTCGCCGTCCGCATTTCAAGCCTATCCCCAAGTCCGTACGCACCGTGTGAGCGGAAGAGTTCCGGATTTTTTGGTGCATATCAGTCAGTAAGTGAATATCAGCACTAAAGTAAGCTTCTTGACTGAAGCGAGCGGTATGGTTAGTTTTTTTTTCTGATTCAATTCTAAAGAGTGACAAGGGGCTGCAGCGACTACCTAGTCGCAACCAGTCGTCTGTACACTTCTGCCACTGTTGAAAATGTTGAGGCGCACACCTCTATTACGCACTGCAACAGCGGTCTCTGTTACGTAACCTAACAGTATAGTAACCATCACTTTTGCTTGCTAAAAATGAGTTAACTTTTAAGACTGGTTTTAAATTTTAGGCCTATTTTTTATCTGCCGTTTTAATTTCGTAAGCAGCAGCTAACGGAGAATACGCCTACTCATCCATGCAACATGGTGTCGAGACTACTGAAATGAAGCTAATATGTGTCGTTAACGAAATACTTTTGTTTTTCCGGTTGCGTGTCTTCCTATAGTGTTTAAAGGGACATTCCTCCCAGAGTTATTTTTCTCGATCCTCCACATCAAGTACGGCCCCAAAGGTCTATTTACTTACCGTTAGTCTTTCCCTTGCTAAAAATTCGTTTTTATCTTGGTTTTATAATGTGGCGCCTGCGAGATTTTCTGTGTTGAATATTGGGAAATATATTTACTGTATCCTACACGGATATAATCCTTTGCGGTCCTACGATAACCTTGAAGTTTCATCTGTGTGTACTAATTTCAGTCGTTTCCTAATAATTACTATGAGCTCAAATATCTATAAGACTAATGCGGTAAAAATGAAAATTAATTATGCCAATAGATCGCCGAAGAAAAATTATAATGTGTTAGCCTAAAAAATTATAAATTGTGATGTTAAAATACGAAAATCATTCCGGTTTGTGACGACACAATCTTTATCTTGATGCTGTTTCGTATACTGTTCCCAAAGCCAACTGAGATAGTAGCTGCGTTCCTCGGAGATAGTATCTACTATTTCTGTTGACCTTGGCGATGGTAAGATGCGCGTGGCTGTCATAAGGCAGGCGGAATGTGCCTTTAAACGTGACAATCAAATGTGATCATTTCATTGAGCTACGTCGAGAAAAACTATTTATTAGCTATAAGGAAACAACGACGTTTTAATTTTCCGTGTTTCTTAACGTTTTTTTGGTCGCTGAATGTAATGGTCAATACCGTTTGTCTCTGTCTGTTCTGGAGTTGAAAAAGAGAACAGACGGACGGACAAAGTCGTTGCTATAATCCTCTCAGGCGTTTCGGCTGTACAGAAGACTTACAAAGCGTACTAGGATGTCTTTCGTCCTTATTACCTTCTTTGGCCCTAACTGCGTCGACTTTGTGTCGACCTAGCTCTGTCATTCCCCTTCGGCAGAGTTTATATGATGCACTTTTTGATCAGTGATATCAAAAGACTTTTAGGTCATACATGAAAGTTGAAACTAGGGTAAATATAATTAAATATAAATATAACAATTTGTCGCAATTGCAACAGATCTGGCAAGGACCTTAAGAGAGATCACTGACAGCCAGCCTAAATTACAAAGCCTAAAAGTAAGGCCAGGCTTACTTTTAGGTAAGGGAAGTAATATGGGGACACGAATGCCTTACCACCAAGGTTAGACCTGCCAGGGACTCTTAAGGTCCCCGAGGGCATCGCCAAACGTGTTAGGACAAGGGAGATGTAAAAAATTGGCCCAAATAAAAGAAATAAAGGGAAATATAAAAGTGGAGATGTTAAAAAATATCGTTAAGTAAAGAAGTATGATATATTCTAAAACCTATGCATCCCTAAAACGGGAATTGTCACCACCATAGAATAAAAAATTTAGAATTAAAATGCATGCAAGGCGTAGGAAAAAGCATGTCAGAATGAACTGCAAACTGCTGGCCCAAGTAAAAAGTGGAATGAGGTCTTAGGGAGTTAGTGGATAGTTCTCTGGGTGGCGAAGAAAAGGACGAAAATTTATTGCCTTAAGCCGCGTTTTGAAAGAAGTGAGTGACGCCATAGCGTCAGTGTCTTATATCTTGAAGCATAGTTGGACACATTTCAGGTACTTGGGGAAAAATAATGCGGTACAAAAGCTTAAATTGTGTTGAAATCGAGAGCAATGACCCACCTAACAAAAATTAACTCGTGTAGGAATGCCAACTAACCTGCATTCAATGCAAAATCTGACCCTCAATAACGTTCTAGTCCGCTCATCCCCATGTTAATTTCCATAGGGTGATTATTCATCGAATAATACTTTGGACGTTAAATGAAAACTTGAACATTGCTACCGAAAGTAGCATTGTTCTAGTTTTCATTTAACATTTGAACTATTAAGCGGTGCTATTAACTTGGCGATTGGTGTGTTGTTATCACTCTTTGAAGGGTCGAGCCATTCGGAACTTGGCGGCCCCTTTTACCAGTTTTCGTTTTTGACATGATAGTAGATAACTGGGCACTGGCAAAAATAAGATGCCACAAAACAAATAAAAAAATATAAAAAAAACAACACAAAAGAAGTTATACCTGAAACAAAACCCAAAAGGGTGAAAGAACCCGCCAAGTTTCAGACAATCAAAGTAGTGATATCAGAACAAAAATTGTTGCCACCAAGTTGCTACATTACTTGCCAAGCTAATCCCACTGACTGTTACTTCAGACATTAAATGAAAAACTTGACCATTGACACGGGTTGTAGCAATGGTCAGGTTTTTCATTTAACCTTTGATCTAATAGTCGGTCGGATTATCTTGGCAACTAATGGATGTAAGAACTTGTTGGCAGCCATTTTTGTTCTGATATCACTACTTTGATTGGCTGAAACTTGGCGGGTTCTTTCACCCTTTTGGGTTTTGTTTCGTTAAAGTTTATTTCAAGTGTATTCTGTTCATTTACTAGACATCTTTTTATCTATTACTTTGCTTAACCATGCACATATTATTCCCCCAAATGGATTATGGATTATTCCTCAACCCCTTCAAATTAGAAATGCAAGATTCGAATATTTTTCATCACCATTACATCTTTGTTTGGGTCTTTCTGTTTTATTAAGTCAATTGAATTAAGTTTAAATCGAATAATTCGGACTTTACTGTCTATTAACTGAACAGAAAACGGCTTCGCCGTTTAGAAAAAAAAAAACATTAGAGCTTGTATCCCCATATACTCACGGCTGTGAAGGTATACGAATAAAGACTGATTAGATTTCACTCGAACGCATTCCAATTCCAGGGAACAAACTTTTTATCAGTGGTTATGTCAGAAAGTGAACGCAGTTTGTGTTTGATATGTTTAATATTTGTGTGCGTGTGTGTGCACTTAATTTGTGTATTATAATGGTTTTATTTTTAACGTTTCTTTGTGATTGTTGTTCTATATTTTAAGTGTGCTTCGTGTGCAGAAATGCGCTCGTTCTCATGTCGATTGTGGCATCTAAAAAGCCTAGGTGTTTCCGAGCAAAATTGTCCCTCTTCATCGCCCCGAGATAACCTTAGCTATTGAAAAGTACCTTAATTCGAGTATGTCCCATTTTACAATGTCACATTCGTAAGAAAAAAATATAATTTCGTCATGGGCCTAGAATTATCTACCAAAACGGTATATAGAATTCCATGACCACCTGTTCTTGCAAGCTGTTGCAGATGTATGTTTAGTCGGTGTTACAGACACATGGACCTTACTTCTGCTGCCACGGGGGGCTTGTTTCCCACCCAGTTTTTCTTCACTTGATGAAAAACTTTTTTTTTTAATGAAAAATGTTGAAAAAACTATGCAGGGATGCGTAATCCACAGGTAGTAGGGCTACTGCTGTTCATGTACTGGTAAGTGTTCCAGTTGCATGATGCAACGCCTCCTATATCAAGAGTGATTGGTCTGTGTCATGACGTGTGTTTCTCCTGACTCTGTTCGCCAATGAGAATACTAAACGGGTGTTGTTCTTATTCGTTAGTTATTTCATCGTGACGTCAAAACACAGCTGTCACGTATGGTGTAGACACAGTAGCAGTAGACTGTTTGAATTTGCCGTGCCAAACTAGTCAACGCAGTAGTCTTACTAGCCTTCCAATAAATAAATAATATAAGTTTGTTGTAAACGCAATCGGAATTGCAAGGACCTGGTGGCCACTAACTATCATCCTATGTTAAAACTAAAAATCACAAATTACAAAAGTTTAAGAACTTAAAAGTTAATGATGGCTCGGCTGCAGAGGAAGGGTTGATGGTATTGGGTTAGGGTCACGAGTGCCTTACCACCAAGGTTAGACCTACCAGGGACACAATGGTCCCCGATGGCATCGCCAAACGTGAGGGACAATTCGGAGGGG
>JAHWFP010234533.1:0-24572 GCA_023313725.1 Lithobius niger | reverse complement strand
TGATTAATGCGAAAAGTTGCCTTCTGAAGTGACGAGTGCTCTTAATCGTGATAGGCTACACATAAAAACTGTCTATTCGATAGGTGTGCACACATTTATGATGAATGTGGAAAGTTGCCTTCTGAAGTGACGTGTGCTCTTAATCATGATAGGCTACACATAAAAACTGTCTATTCGATAGGTGTGCACACATTTGTGATGAATGTGGAAAGTTGCCTTCCGAAGTAACGAGTGCTCTTAATCATGATAGGCTACACATAAAAACTATCTAGTTGGTCGGTGTGCACACATGATTAATGTGGAAAATTGATGAGATACACATAAACTGTCTAGTCGTTCGGTGTGCACACATTCATGGTTAATGTGGAAAGTTGCCTGCTGAAGTCACTCGGTGCACGTATTAACAATTTACATGAAACGGGCCTGCTGATGTGCTCATGTTTTATAATTATGTAAAGTTGTTTTCTGTCAGTCCGTATAAGCATTAAGACTATGACAAATTTAGAACTCTGGGCCATTCATTAACTACCCGATGAATTCATGTTTCCTATATTTGCCTTGTGTTAAACACAGTAGTCGGTAATAATGTAGGTTCCATCTTGTTAATTCCAGTGACCTGTGTGGTAATAGTATAATTGCGGTAAACGCAGAAGCAGCTTGTAGCTTTGCCATGTGTTAGGCTTCCAAAATTACAGACTTCTCGCCAACACCAACTGAATACTAATTGTTCCTTCTTCACCCCTACACTGGCCAAAAAAAATTATTAAAGCAGTATTTTTTATATGGCGTAAAAAAAAAACCGTAGGCCTGACACCTGTTGCAATCTGCATACGGTTAGTGCAGGATAAATTTTTAGTTTCATTTTACTCATGCACATCCTGGAGTTCGCTTGCTTAAGTTTACAACAAATAAATTCGATTCTTATTATATAATTTATTATATAGCATACCGGGCACTAATTTTTGAATGAATAACAGGGTTCGTGTTGGTAAGGACCTGTACGAACCCTGTTATTCATTCAAAACACTGGTGCCCGGAATGCTGTAATAAATTGTATAATAAACTTAAAGTGAATCGGACTGCTCTTCCTAAAAAAAAAAACTTTATTTATACAGCACACACCAAAAGTAGTGACGATACAATTCATGTAAAAAAAATAAATAAAAAAATAAAACATCCGACTCAGCACTAATTTCTGCAAATGAATCAAATTTTCGTATGTCATGGTATCGATTTTGGCAAATAAAACCTAAAATGGAATCAAATAAATAGCGATACTGTGACATCCGAAATGTTTATGATTTGCGAAAAATAGTGTTGATGTGATTACGAAGAGTCTGCCTCTTTTCTGCATGAAATATACAGTAGTCACATGCAAAAACGAACTCGTTTGATGTTTACGGCAAGGTTTAACTGAACCCAAGTCATAACAGGAAAGGAACACGATTAAGCTTTCCTGTAAGGTTTCAGATGCTAAAATGTTACTGCAGTGTTTAGTCCACTTGAAATCTTACTGCTGTATTAAAAATTTTTTACCGTTTTTACTTAAGTAACATATTAAGTAAGCTAATTATTGGTGTCTACGTGCGGCTTATTTCTACTGCTGACTAAACGGCAGCCCTTGAAAGGGGGGGGGGAGGGAATACAATTCGTCGTGTGTCGTCAGTAGGGTGAAGAACAGAAACGAGACGACTTGACTAAACACTAATAGGCTACTGAACAATAATTGCACACAAAAAGTAGGCGAGGGTGTTTTGAGGTGTGTAGGTGCGTGTTTATCTATTTCTCGTTATTTTAAATCAAAATTATATTACTCGATATTCTAAACACAACCAAACAAAGTTATTGTATTATTCCTTCTTTGTTATATTTTTTTTTAAGTTGGACTCTCATTTGAGCTGTAATAAATAATAACGGAATAAACCGTTAACAAATAGTTTCTCCCCTTTTTTTAATGACCATTGCTTTTTTGGGCAGTTGCGATGGTTGTATTTTTTTTTTACTTGTCTAATGGTTGAATACAGCAGTAAGGTTTCACGTGAACGAAACACTGCAGCAACATTATGGCGTCTTACACCTTACAGGAAAGCTTACTCGTGTTCGTTTCCTGTTTTGACTTCGTCACAGTTAAACTTTGCCTTAAACGTCAAACGGTATCATTTTTGTTTTCTAATCTATATTATATAATTACACAAGATCCGCAACGCAGCGGGCATCTGCAGCGCAGCAGCAAGCAGGACATACGATGTCATCTCCGCCATCTACCGAGGAACGGCAAATTATAAGAGTAGCA
The DNA here is from genome assembly GCA_023313725.1 of Lithobius niger. Taxonomy (NCBI): domain Eukaryota; kingdom Metazoa; phylum Arthropoda; class Chilopoda; order Lithobiomorpha; family Lithobiidae; genus Lithobius; species Lithobius niger. The sequence goes on along the minus strand of JAHWFP010234533.1, from coordinate 22,279 downwards.
GCCAAGGCCCGCTGAGATAGTAGCTGCGCCCGGAACGCAACGGCCAGCAGCGCGAACATATGATGCCATCCACCGACCGAACGGCAAATTAAATGGGGGGGGGAGGGGTTGGGGAGCGAGACGACGCGGAATGAGCGAGCGAAGCGCATACTTTGGCATACCATGCTGTTCTTCTATACTCTATTAGCAATGAAGATTCAATGCACATCCTTGCATTGACAGTTGATTTAATTTAGAATCTTTTGTCTTTATTGGTAAATTACTTAAATTACTTCTAGCTTTAGAACACTCAATGTTAATTTATTAATTCGTTTGTATACGTTCAGTGGGGTTTGTTTGATATCGCTGTAATTTGTGGCGCAGTGGAAACCCGGACCACTGCAATGTGTCTGAGGTTGGCGATAATGACCTGGTTGTCGACGCGCCATTAAGCCCTAATTCCGCCCCTTACATATAGGCCTACAATCCAGTGGCTGTAACAACCATGATTTTATTCCTGGAGACGTGAATTTCTTTTAATTTTCATCCCTGCAGGAGTGCATTTTAGACAATCCCTGAAGTTTGCTCCTATGGTTTCACCGTATGAAGAAAATCGTCGGTTTTTTTTTTTTTTTTGTCGTGTTCTATTGCTTTGCCAGCACGAGGGTGGCCTTGTGTTTGTTTTGGCTTTGGCGCGTTCAGCCTGCGTTGCTTACTTTTACCCTTGCCAGTCGCTCCGTCCGTCCGCCCATGCAAACAAACGAGCGCGAAAGCGCATGATTTAACGTTGTCTTGAAAGTCACATTTATTGTCTGGTGTCCCCGTGGCGTTCGTACCTATTCATTACCCGGTAGCATCAGCTGCAGTTGGAAAAAGATGGAAGGAACGAACGAAGAAACGAAGTCGGTTGAAAGTCGGCCGAGCGCGGAGCCACGGAACATTGAACTTCAGTGTTGGCCCCGTCAATGTTCACGCAAGCATGGCGGCATGGGCTTAAGACTCGGCGTTTCTGCAGCGTCAGGGCTGAACGGCAGCAAGCAATACCACCACATCCATCCGCGGGTTTTCAGTAGTGTCTATTCGGAAGGGGCTCATTAGCTGGCCCTGTGAACCAGCTTAAGGAAAAAGCGCTGGGCAGGGCAAGTCAAATTGGTCAGTTGTGGACTGTTCTGTGACACCTCCACCAGCAGCGTTCACAGACCACCGAGCGGGCAGGGGCAACTTTTTCAAAAGGGTACGCTGAAAAAGTTGCCCCTGTTTTCTCGTCAGTTTTTTTTTTACCCTTTTTTAAGCTGGTCTTGCTTTTTTTTTTAAAATCTTTTTATGCCCCTTTCTGCCCCTTTTCTGGCTTTCGTTTTGCCCTTTTTATGCCTCTAGGCCCTTTCTCTGGTTACAGGACCAGCGTTTATCGGTTCAGAAAACCAAAATAGGACATATTTTATTTTTACAAAAAGGGCAAAAAAGGACATTTTATCCGAAAAGGGCAGGGGCGATGCACCCCGCCACGTCCCTCCTTTGCTCGCCACTGACCCCCACCAGGATTGTGCTTTCGTGTTTTTAACTGTGGATTTGAAAAGTTCCCGGGATGATTATACGAAATGAACTCATCAAGGAGTTTAATTTAAGCGGAGCTCCGATTGCTTTGTACTCAGCATCGCGTGTCCAAATTCACCCCGGTATAGAAAAATAATTTTTGCATCGGGAATTTTCAGTCTTAATGTCACGAGGGCTTAAAGGCACATAAATCCTTCCGGTATGTCGTGCGACCCGTTGAGAATAGCGTTTGTAACATTTACACAGGTTAGAGTTAATGTCGCAAACTCATCTCGCACGAAAGAAAAAAAAACACACAAAAATGACTGTTGGCAACATTTACATGCTTTTGAACTAATGTTGCCAAACTGAGTCATACAGGAAAGCTAACAGGCACGCATGTGCCTTCAATTCTTTTATTGATAAATATGCTCAACCCCGAGTTGCAGTCCAAAGCTGATAAAATACCTAGTGCTTGCGCGAGGTGTTTTTATCAGCTTTGGAATGTTACGAGAGGTTGAGAAGTTTTATCGATACTTTAAACATGCTCGTGTGGCATTTGAAACGAGAATATACCGTCTCCTATTTCCATCCATCCATAACATCACAATCCATCCATCACAACCTTGCCAAAAGGTCCTAACTTAACGTGAAAACTCGCGATTATTGTTAAGACCAGTCATGGCGCGTTAACCAAAGTTAATGCGTGTTTTATTTTTAATGAAAATAATGTTTCTTAGATTTAAAATAGAATATGATCTGAAACATTACGAAGTTTTGTGACAATAATATCATTAACTTATTTTCAACTATTTACGTTTACGTACCGCATTTAATATTTATGTACTGTGGTTGCTACCGCCACGCTTTGAATATTGGCAGCGGTTAGGTCTAATAGGCGATCCGCGTTTGGGTGGAAAGCTGATATTCGCTGATCATTCTGTCACCATGGTAACCAAAGTTGAATTGTTGAGAAACCAATAATTATGCTTCACATGACTATCAGCTATTGTGTGCGCGGCGTATCTTGAGTCCTGGAAGTATTTTATGAGCGGCTACGTCTTCCTGGAAGAGGCGGCTTTCATCGACGGCCGTCATTGTTTTTGTAACCATCTTGGATATCAACAAAGCACTGCCGCCGAAAACGTACAATCGTGTTCGTTCTGCGGCGAACTCAAGATAGGCCGCTCACACTTTAGTACGTCGTATTTGTTCAGGAATTGGTTTAGGCCTACTAAATGTTGTTCTGTCATACTTTTGCGTTATGTGGTAGAAATCAGGAATCCAGACGATTCGATCGTTAAAACAACATGGACGAACAAAGTTGACAGTTTTTTTTTATCTGAGAATATACCTTCATAATTTTATAACAACAATTAACCAACGGGAAGACAATAAACTGCGGCCACAAGCCAATCACGCCTCCTATAACAGCGATTAAACGACCACACGATATTTTATCAGATTAAACTATTGGCGTCACCCCTCCATCTTGAAACGTTCGACTCGTCTTGTACCGCGGCTTACGCCTCATAAACAAAGTATGAAAGAACTGCATTTGGTAGGTCTAAATCAACTTCTAAGCGTATACGACGTAACTGACAGTCAAGTGACACATTATTTAACATCTCGGCGATGTGCGTTTAATATTGGTTACCATAGTAACAGACGTCAGCTGCCCACCGAAGCGCGTTACGCCGTTCTGGTTAGGCCTATCGCCAATACCATGAGAAGCATGGCGATCGAGGCAACCCCAGTGCCGTAATGATATACGGTACTTGATTTAACCGAAAATTATAGTAGAAATAAATTAATAACAATTATCGTAAAGCTTAGTATTGTTGCGGATCATAATCTATTTTAAATCTATGAGCAACACTTTGACCAAAAATAAAACACGTATTTACTTCCATTGAAGCGTTCTAACAGTTGTCTGCTTTCACGGGGAATTACTTTCGGTTTCGCTTAAGTTCGTGTTAGATCGTTGGGGGGAAACAAAATTACATTATTTATGGAAACGACAGTAGAAAATAGGATTCCTACAGATACTAAATGTACCAGTGAGTGCATGTGGCAACAATTTGTACGCTTTTATCATTTCGAGCAAACAAGAATTGTGAATTCAAGCGAGAGGCCGTGTTGTGCAAGTTGAAGTTTCATTTTAAACTTGATGTTTAAGGGAGGCGGTATATTCTCGTTTCAAATATAACTCGAGCGTAGTTTAAGTATCGATAAATTTTCTCAACCACTCGTTACATTCCCAAGCTGATAAAAACACCTCGCGCAAGCGCTCGGTATTTGTTCAGCTTCGGAATGCAACTCTTGGTTGAGAAAATGTATCGATAAAAAACTACGCTCTCGTTATATTATTACTGATAAAATACTGTGTGTTCGTTTTATCTGTTTAAGGAAGCGTGATTGGCTGGTGGCTGTCGTTTAATGGTTTCTCATTGGTAAACTTCTGTAAGAAAATTATGAAGGTACATTCTCACTGTAAAACGCCTTGTATTTGTCGAATTAGTCATCTAACGATATCAAACTTTAGACATCGCTTATAAATGCAGGCTATGTGCGAGCTTTCATAGTATAGGTGGTTCTACCCGAACATATTGTTGGGGATAATTAGCATGCGTTTTTCTTGTACTTTATGGTTGAGTTATGCCAGCAGTTGTATGGCTGGAAATACAGTAAAACGATTAACCCAGATTTTCATCGAGATTAGGGATGGTAATATGCAGCACAAGACACTAGTGTCAATTGACTCTCCAACTTTAACGTTGCCATCAGCAACAGAGCAACAGTAACGGAATAATTTAATAACACAAAGCAAATAATTCGTCTTTGGCAAGAAGAGTTTTAACTGCCAGGTCAGCTTTTTCTCCGCTCAAAGCTGGAATAAAAAATGCTGGCCTAGCTATTAGCCAATGAAATTGAAGCATTCATTGTTTCAACCAATGGGAACTGAGCTCGAGTTGTTATTATTTATTCCGTTGAGGGTCGTTTCAGTCTTTAGATCCGTGAAGGCATTCTCACTTGGTACGGTCAACGCCATTTTTCTTCATACAATAGAAACGATATTCCGTCCTTTCTCCCAGACTGTTTTTTACCAATGCATTTTTTCGTGTCGTCCAGTCAAAACTTTTTTTTTTGTTTTTAGTTGGAAAAACTGACAAATTTCCTACTCGTCTTGGTTGATTAATTTTTCTCTTCCACCTCTTCTTCCTCCTTCTCTTACATTGGCTCACAATGAATTAAATTAAAAATAAAAACAAACCAAGCTGTAGTAGAGTCCTCTTTAAGACTAATCAGTTTTTGTTTTTTTAACTTTGGTATTCTAGTGGCTCGCTTCCTACAAATTACATGCTACTTTCCTAACTTGAAGTAGTTTCCTAACGCAAACTACTTCCTTTATCTCCTAAAAAAGTTGTACTTCACTTCGTTAGAAGTTAAGATTTGTCAAATAGGAAATATCGTCGTACTACAACCCCTTTCCCATTCAAACCAATAACGTAACGTCGGAAACCAGCCTGGTTGGTAGGTCTACTTTCCTTTATACTCTGGTGCAGTACTACTCATCCCTCTAAAGTGGGAGAGAGATCCATCGGTGTTCGGCAATTGAATTGCTTGGTTCGTTCACTTTTGTCGTATGGTGGTTTCGTTCCATTTAGTGTAAGTGCACGTGCTCGTACGCTGATGATGCACAATGCTATTTCAATTCTCCCTCACTCACTTCTATGTAAGATTGAGCTTGATGCATGTGGTGAAGCCAATTGCATGCAGATCGGGCCCATAGCCATTAGATGCAATAGAAAGCCAATTGCAAGACCAATTCATCCGTTGGGCGACCGTCATCAACGGTCGAAAACCCTTTTCCCTCTTGTACCACCCCCCTTCCTCCGAACTACAACACCGCCCCCCCCCCACCTCATTCCAAACCCTTCATTTACCTTAAATTTTAATTCAAATGTAGACCGAGTGGAGATGTCCCAGGTGGGGGTTAGTCCCAGAATACTTGGAAGGGAGAGTTGGAAAAGGAGGAACGCAATCTCCCCACCCACGATTCCTACCCTCCCCCAACCCCCACCTTTCCCCCTAATTCGGGCTGCGCACCCCTCTGTCTCTCTCCACGTTGGCGTAGGTTGATATAATTTCTGCCTGTTCGAATCCTCCTTATTTCTAGCTCCTTTCTATAGCCTCGACTGTTAATTTTGTGCCGTAATGTGCGTTGAATGACAGCCCCACTCTTGTCGGCGCCGTCCCAACGGACTTTGCACGTGAAGGCGCCCAAATTGGCCGAAAAAGGCAGTAAAGAGAGTCGGTCGGTCGGTGGTGGCGAGGACTGATTGCCCCTCTTGCGATGGTGCCTCCCTCTGCCGCTGAAAATTTAACCGCAACACCAGCAGAACGCAGTAAATACAAGCGAGGCACACAGAGCGTGCAACTTGCTTTGCTAACGTGCGAGTTCTCGTTCGCGAGTAATTGCGCGTGGTTATAAACCGACCTGAAAGTTGGTGGAAGGGTCGTCATTCACTGTGCCCCATCAGTAGAGGAGGGAGTGGGGAGACTAGGGGAGGGGGAAGTTTTACCTGCCGTCAACTAACTGTTGTTCCTGCGAACACCATTCTTGTTCTGTGCTAAAACATTTACTGGATGACCGCAATGGATAAATGGCCCATAAATGTCTTAATTCAAGAGGTTTTTGCTCATAATGCAAAAGGCGCGCGGAAAGAATGGCCGCCATTTTATCTTCCTTCGTTGACTAAGTCTCCCTCTCTGTATTATCTCATGTAGCCTACGTGTCATTCCTCAAACCGACCTATTGTGGGCTTGTGCCACTCGCTTGGATTTCATCTTGTGGTGCTAGTTTTAAAATGCTGGTAATAAAGGAAGATTTTTTTTATGATAATCAAACGTAAGAAGGTTTTTGGGGGTGGCGGCCGATTCAGTTTTTACCAAATATGTCAAAAGGAGCTGGGACAGGAGGAGGGGGCGCTGAGGAAGAGAGCAGGGAGTTGACGAAAGGGAAGGGAGAGGGCAGAGGAAAGGGAGAGGATGGGAGGAAAAGGGAAGTATTACAGGAAGAAAAATTGCCTGTCTCAGTCAACATTCAGGTAACCCCGACCGAAAACTGGGAAACAACCACGGGCGAAAGAAAACCCCGAACGAAGCCGGGTACAACTGCTAGTAGTGTATAATTGATCACACTAATGTTTCAGAAACTTATTACTAAAATTAACGATCATGTAGCCTACTAAGCAACACTGAGGTCTTGCACGGTAGTGTTTAGTCCACGTCAAGCGTTATTGCTTCGTTCAAATCATCAGCCACGTAACTAAACTTAGACCGTAGTGTAACCTCCAGAAACACTCCTCTCGCTCGCATCGCATACTTTCATTTGTTTTATTCTGCCATGTCCTTCAATCAAGTCGTCTCCTTTCTGTTGTGACTTGACTTAGTCATGTATGTGACGACGGTTATATGTGACAATTAGTTTTTAACCGTTGTTCAATGAATTATGCCTTTTAGCATTAACACGATGTACTGACACAGCACTTTAGTTTTATGTTGGCTCCAATGTGTTTCTTCCTTTAATCGTTTAACTACTTTGTTCAAAAGTAAAAACGGTCAAAACAATCTGAATGCAGCAGTAAACATGAAAAGATTGTTTCTCCATAAAAATTAATTTGTGGCTGTAAGGACGTGAATAATAGGTATGCCCCTGGTGGTACTGAAGAAACCACAATATCATAAGCATAACACAGTTTTTAGTTGTCGACAGACCTATTGCTGTCTTGGTCACAGTAAAAAATGATGAAAACACATAATTTAAAACCCAATGCGTTGCAAACAAACGGGCGGTCGTGCATCCTTTTGTTTGCAACTCACTGGGTTTTAAATTGTGTGTTTTCATCATTTTTTACTGTGATCAAGACAGCAATAGGTCTGTCGACTATTAAAAATTGTGTTATCCGTATGATCTTGTGGTTTCTGCAGTACCACCAGGGGCATACCCGATTATTGACGATTGTTTCTATTCCTTTCCTGGATTGATCTCGGTTAAGTTAAACCATGGTGAAACCTTACCATAAACGTCAAACCCGTTTTTGTTTGCGAATACATTTCTGCTCGACACTGTGCAATTATTCTGATTGGCCCGTTTGTTGTAAAAGGATCATACAACTTGCAAATTTCGCTATCACTCAGCCGATCTACATGCCTTGTTTTTTCAACAAAATGAACGGAAAAAAATGAAACTGGACGACTACGAAGAAACCTAAGGGTGACATAGTATTTTACTGATTCGTCTTGTAACTCTCAATGCCTTTTTTCCGGCATCCTAAAATACAAAGTCTCGAAACAAAAGCCTTTTGAGACCTGCTTTCTTCCTGATTGCTCTTTTTGAGAGTGGTTAAAAGGTTTTGCATGTCGAACATATTTTACGACGCAATAAAGTAATAACTGGCCTGGAGCAGGTGGACTGCATATGCGTTTGGTTTTTCTCTCCAGAAAGTCCTTTCTCACTTTAAATCAGATAATAAACCGTCGGACTGCTAAAGAACAATAACAGTGAGTGTTGTAACATTCAGCAGCTGCAACAACTTTGTTTTCCTCGATTAGCTTTGAATTGTAGTAGAGCTGATTTATGCGTGCGTAACCACTGCTTCCTTATATGTTTAAAAGGCTTAACGCTTGGTTTCACGTAGCATGCCAACCGCGTCGTTCAAAACTGCCAAAAACTGCCGCGTGGCGCGCTGAAAGCGTCCGAATCATAGGTTAGTGTTAGTGGGATACTATGCGTCTTCTCATTATTAGAATTCCCGATGTTGCATCACAAAACGAACATTATTTTAAGGTAACGTGACTATCCTTGAAATCTTCGGACGATTTATTGCTACGTCGAACGATCGTTTAACACATTTTTAATGAGAATAGAAAACGCCATAGCGGAATATACAGTACAATACACACATACCATGGTTCTTCTTCTGTTGGAAATTCATGAAATTAAACATCCGGAGGTTTTACTTTGACGTCAAGTGGACAAAGAGGTACGTACCATGAAGCCATTGTTGCTAAACTTTAATAATTTAGTGTCATTGCAATATTGTAAGTTTAAAATTCGTGTATCGCGTGTCACACGTACCTTTCACAGTTCAGTCCGCATGTTAGAGCAGTTCATTTTCTATTCCAATACATATTCTAATACATAATTTCATTATAATAGGACACATGTTTGATGTTTCAGACAAGAGTCTGTTGCTAGCTTAGGTAGAGAAGTGCCTTAATATGGCAGCCATCTTTGGTTGGCGGAAAAAGAAAAGCTCTTCACCTCGAGTTATTAACGTGATGTAATCAATAATTGAGTACCTCGCACTTCCGACTGCGTTGTTTTTGAGTTCTATTGCGTCACGTAGGCTACTCGATTCTGACGGCTATAAATCTCTCAAAAGCTCTTTCAGTGACTGTTTTTTTTTTCCTATTCACTATTGGGTCTTTTTTCCCCCTCTTCGTCCACTACAGAATGAAAAAAAGAAAACATCTACGGATTCACTCGTAACATCTTCATAATGGACCTGGCGCTCACTTTTCTCTCAGTCGAACCCTTGTGTACGACAGCTTGACCGAAAAAAAAATTCAATTTTGTTGCAGCCTAAAGCCTTTCTCCTTTTTTTTTTCTCTCCTCCTCGCCTTTTTTCAGAAAGTCCCATGTTTACCGAATTCTTGTTCGGCCGTCAAGGGACGTGGTGACCAGGACGCCCGCCCCCGCAGGAGTCGTTGGTCACCACCTCGTCGCTTTGCATTATTAGGCCAGAATAGGAAAGAGCCAGGGGATGGTCAAGAATCGAAAGTTGACTTGAAAGGCAAAAGGCAACCGAGGGGCCCAAGACGAATTTATTTTCGGGTCGGGTGTTGTCGGGCACGTTTGAAAATGGATCGAAACTGGAAAGACTTGGGTGGTATATTTTGCGCCAGGAAACGGTAAAGATGTAACGTTGGATGTAACTGGGGGTTCACCAGGAAAATGAATCGGTTAGCCCCTTTTTTTTTTCGTTAAGTTGACGACAATAATTATCAAGGCTGCATCGCTACTAACTTTACCGATTCAGTTTTAAAAGTTTCGCCGGTACCGATACCGATGTCCAAAATTTAATCCCTCATTTTTTATAAGTGATGAGGTTTTCCTCATAAGCCCAATAATTATTAAATTAAACAAATTTAAAATAGTGACAATATAGCTAGGAAGATACTCGGCGATTTTCTTAGCAAAATGTCCCGAACCGCATGTCGGAATCTCGAACAGTCCCCCCGATTTATCGATGTTTCCGTGAAAGTTACCGATATCGACCGATACCACAAATATCGGAACCTACCGGTCCAGTATCCGTGCAGCCTTAATGGTGTCTTGCGGTAACCAAGGTCTTTTTGCTTTCGAAATAGGAATGGTGCTTATCAGAAAGTCATTAGCTTCGATGTCTGGGCGTGTTTATGCTACGATCCACCTTTGCATTCTCGCAGCTAGAATTTAAAAGCGATGGTAAATGTGTCGTTGCCATGGTAACATCGCTACCTGGATTAGCTTAAGCCGACATCGTTTAAGTAAATGCTTGTAGTTTTGTAAACCGTGACAATAAGATAAAGAATTCCTCCTGATGGAAGGATTTTCCCAGTCGCTTCTGAAATCACATATTGACTGTTTTCTTTGCAAGCTGGCAGAGATAAAATCGCCGCCATGTTGGAATTTCAGATGGTTTCTAGTTTCTAGCTGCGAGAAGACGAAGACGAGTCGTTGGGTACATGCGCCCTTAGACTCGCCAGCAAAGTACTCTGTAGTTTCCTTTTGTTCCACGTATTATCAATGTTTTTTGTGTGTGGGTTATACCACGCGCAATGTTTGCTGTGACGTGCATATCACGTGAATGGGCTAGTCCAATCAGACTGCCAAACAGCCGTTGTTCTCGTTCATCATTGGCTAACTCGTGGTGACGTCACGGCAAACAGCCATTGCACATGGTTTAGGCTACTCTGGCACATGATGCCCTCAGCGCGGTTGTCGTATTGGTTGGCCAGTTCTGACATCGACTGTTCACGATATTCTTATTGCGCTTTAAGTCAAGTATATACTATTTTAATTAATCTTTCAGCCTGTTGTACCAAAAGCCAATTGATGTTCGTATTAAAAATGAACGTGCTTACTTTTGAATCGTGAGCAGAAAGATGCCTGTGAACCAAACAGCCTGTCATGATAGTTTTGGCGATCAACGCTTTTGGTTCCCTACTTTTTTTTAAGTGATCTTATTCTTGTTCAAGTTCATTACCAGCTGCTCAAAAAAAATTAAGATATGACCTGCATTCTTTCAGTTTTTTGTCTTATCAGTCATGAATTTATGATCAGTAAACTTTGCTTCGACGAAATTTTTAGGAAAAGTTTGGTGCTTTACCTTAGTCTAATTTTTTGTTTCAAACAGCAAACTGGCAGAAAAACTCTCACGGTAAACTAAAATATTTTGTATTGTTTTCTTCTAGTTTTATTAAAAAATTTAAAAATATAATTTTTATTAATTTTATGTTAAATATTTCTTACTTCCTACATTTTACTTCCCGAAAACCCACTACGCCCCTTAGAATCGTAAAGTTATGGAATTTTGTTTCCAACAAATTTAACTCGTTGTTTTTGTGTTTAGTAATGTGTAAACTAGTCAAGGAAGCTAATTTTCCGAAGATGATTGCCAGCGAGTTATAGTTGTATAACTCGCTGGCAATCATCTTCGAAAAATAACTCATAAAAAGCAAACATTCCTTTACGTATCATTGCGTGAAAGATGTTTACCTAATATCTTGTAGGGTTTCTTAAATTTGCTACAGGCTAAGTAATATCACTGAATTTCGTTTTATTTTTTTGTTGAATTTTTTAGTTTCGAGTTTCATTTGTGCTTTTCTTTTGAAATTTCTAAAACCAGTGCTGCATTACATCGTTTAGTAGGCTAGTGCATCACTGACGTTATTGGTTTTTCAGGAGCTTTCACTTTTCGAACGACCGATGCTTACGGTTGTTTAAAAATTTGTCTTTCTACAAAATCTTTAACAAAACTTTTGTCCTTAACAAAATCTGTCTTTCTACAAAATAAAAAAAAAAAAACTTAATAAAAACAATGCAACCTCTCTGTAAGAAAAAAGGGTTTTTCGCATAAGGTCACCTCAAACGAAAGCGTACACACTTCAGCGACAAATTTAAAATTGGAAGGTCACCAGCAAACTGTTAAAAATGCTCCAATTTTAAATTTGTTGCTGAAGGGTGTACGCTTTAGTTTGAAATGACATTACGCGGAAAAGCCTCCATTTCTTACAGAGAAGTTGCATTGTTTTTGTTAAGTTTTTATTTTTATTTTGTAGACAGACCGATTACAAACTGTTTTTTTAGTATAATTTTAAATTATACTAAGATTTGTGCAACCCTTAAACCATTAAATTTAAAATGCTTTAAACTGGAATCGCACATTTGCGTTCCTTTCTTATTATTATAGAGTGTGCCGGTTGATTGAACTGCAGCGAAGACGAAAAGCACCGCCCGCGTTTTGGTTGAGTAGGCTTGCCCTTAGTACACCCGTGTATTTTCAGCAAGTCTCAGCAAAGTTCAGGTCTTGTCTTCCGTCCGCCGACCCCCCCCGGGGGGGGGCGCCCCAAGGAATGGCGTCATGCTTTTGGGGTTCCCTGCCTTCCACGATGATTCAGTAGAGAATGTTGCAAATGAGATCAGGATGATGGCAAAACACTAAAAGAAAATATCCTTTTAAAGACTGGGTCAAAGTATTTTCGGTGAATCTATCCTTAATCTTTATTTCCATTTGTAAAATGTTTTGGAAATATTTTATGCTACCGTTATAGATAGTCACTTTAGCTGCTGTAAATTACTGCAAAGCAGGCGACGAAATTAATACGATGAAATAACTTCGGCAGCGCGAGAGTGCGTCTGGTTTGAACGGATGGGTCGACGGGCGATTCCTCGCTAGGTAGTCGGAGGGCGCGTTTACGTAACGACTCGCCTTTGCACTCTCGCAACTAGAATTTAGGGCTCGTTTACGCAACCACTCGCTTTTGCATTCTCGCAGCTAGAAGCTAGAAATCACCTCAAATTCCAACAAGGCGGCGGTTTTATGTCTGCCGCCTCGCAACGAAAACAGCAAATAACGTGAGTTCAGAAGCGTTTGGGAAAATTGTTTCGTCATGAGGAATTCTTTATTTTATTGGCACGCATTATAAGACTACAAGTATTTACTCAAACGATGTCGGATTTAGCTAATCCATTTAGCGTTGTTACCATGGCAATGTCACCTTTGCCATCGCGATTGAGGTCTAGCTGCGATAATGCAAAGGCGAGTCGCTGCATAAACGCGCCCTTAATCAGGTTGGCAGATGTTTCGTTGCCATGGTAACAACACTACCTGGGTTAGCTAAATCCAGCATCGTTTGAGTAAACGATGTCGCCCATCGTTTGAGACTTATAATCTATGACAATAAGATAAAGAATTCCTCTTGACGAAACAATTTTCCTAGGCGCTTCTGCGCTCCATTATTGACTGTTTTCGTTACGATCCTTCAGAGCTAAAACCGCCGCCATGTTGGAATTTCTGATGATTTCTAGCTTCTATCTGGGAAAACGCAAAAGAGAGACGTTGCGTAAATACGACCTGAGTGTTAGTGTATGAAAAAAAAAATTGAAAGAGAGGAAAGGGGTGGACGAATATTAATACTAATCCCGAACAAACCTCCCGTCGGCTCTCTTAAAGTTAAACAGGATGGAAATCCAAAGCTGGAAAAGGGTTAAATAACTAAAATAGGTTTGCATCCGTATTTATTTAATCTCTTACAGTTGACTGAGTCGAATTGGATGGTTGCGGTTGGTTCCATTACGTTTCTTTGTTTAATATGGATATTTTAATCTGAGTTTTTTTTTTTTTTTTGCATTATTATTTATTATTTTATTTTTGATGGGCATTCTTGCAATTTGTTTTTACCGTAATGGTTCTAATTGTACACAAGTCTAAATAAAATAAAATTGGTTGAGTATTTTTATGTTTTGATCCTGAAGTGCTTTTAAATTTACATAACATTTAAGTGATTGTATACCTCAACACCACCTTTTTTTTAGTGTATACTTACAAAAAAAATAAACTGAACTAAATCGTTACTGTAATTCAAGATACATTTTGTTTCAAGTCTTTGGACTGAACTGGGTTTTTATTCAGTGTACCAGTGTTGTTGATTCAGAATACCGTATAAATTCTGCAGTTGGTTTGTTATTTTGTTTCCAAGAATTGTGGACTTTTATTAAAATCAAAGTACCCCTCCTCCCGTCTTCTTTCTCCTCTTCTCCCCTGGCCTCCGCTTCTCCTAGAGATGAAAAGACTGCAAAACGTAACGTTTGTATTATTTTTTTTATTAGAGGATGTATATGAAGTGTTGCGCACAAAACGCCGTTTTTGTACGGTAGCGTTAGGGTTAGACCAATTTGTCGTTTCGCTTTTCCCCACTTGCGTCTTCTTCAGTCTTTTTTGCCTGACCTCGGCACAACAGTGTTCGACGGCCGTGATCACAGCTTAAATTGAGCATGCGCAATCTCGTAATGAAGGCCAAATGACTAGCGTGGCCCGGAGGAGCTATTAACCACAATGGTGGCCATACGATAGAGAGAAAGACAGTACAGTACAAGACAGTAGAAACGATAGACGGACAAAGAGACAGACAGACAGACTGACGTACCAAATTGACTTTCCACCTCACAAAACCGGGGCGGGACGGTCGGGACACTTTCAATTACGCCGATGGTGAGAGCGACGACGCAGACGGACAAGCGAAAGGGGTTTGGGGGAAAGGAGAAGGGGGATGAAGAGGGAAAAGGGATAGATGGGACTGGGATGTTGGCCCGTTCGAGTAGGGATGTCGTTGTTGAGATGGCGGATGAATGTGTATAGTTATACACAGACGGGGGGCATTCGTATTGCGACGCTAGAGGTGAAATTCTTGGGCCGTCGCAAGACGAACTACTGCGAAAGCATTTGCCAAGAATGTTTTCATTAATCAAGAACGAAAGTTAGAGGTTCGAAGGCGATCAGGTACCGCCCTAGTTCTAACCATAAAACTGTAAGGCTGTTGGAAGTGAATTGTTGACCTATCCTCTTGGGATGTAAGGTTGTCTTAATGACCTTTTCAGTTTTGTCTTAATTCTCACATAGTCGGCCATTTCCGCTTCATACTTCCGGGTTGTTTTTTAAAATTCATTTTAACTAATGTCGTGGGCGCCGAACCTAATGATGAAAACCGTTTGTCTCTATCTGGAATCGTTCCGGAGGTGAAAAAGACGACGGACGTACGGACAAAGTCGTTACCATGGTTTTCCCAGCGTGACTAAAAGTGAAGTTAAAAAAAAAAACAAGAGGTTTTCTTTGTGCGAGTCGCAACAGGATTACTGAACTACAGATTCAGGTCGGAGTACATTTTGAAATTTGTTTTTGGAAATTTATTTGAATAAATCCGGAAAACCTTCTGCGAGTTGAAAAATGTGTAAATTAATAATTAAACGAATATTTAGCTTTCTGTATTAGTTTACTGTTTTATACAAGTGTTACATAGTTGTGATGAATTAAGACTAACAAAGCTATTTTCCTACTACCAACATTTGAAAAGGTTATTGAAAATTCATCCCGTACTAAATTACTAAATAAGGAAATAAATTAAAAGAAAAGAAATAAAAGTAAATAAATGGATAAACAGATAAAATAGTTTATTTTAGTAGTTTATTTTAGTATAGTTTATTTTAGAACAATAGAAAACAATTAATTTTTTTTTATAATTGCATGTGACAGGCTTGGTATCAGTGGAAACTTTTGTATCCCTTCCTAGCCCTATAGAGCAGCGTCATGTGACGTCATATTGGCTACAAGATAGATAGCTGCAAGGGGCACTAGATGAAAATGGAGGGTTAAACAACGGCACTTCTAGTCAAGGTAGTGCTTTGAGAGCGGATTTCATAGGCTTAAAAAAACGTTGTTTTCTCCAATCTCTTACGCTGCTAGGTTGTAATCGGAAAAGAAAAGATTCGACTTGCTTAAAAATGTCAGCAACTGCCAACAAATCGACAAATATCGCGCGTTATAGGCCTAAGAATCCGCTCTAACAGCATTGGCTTCAGTAAGACGGCCCTTCTTTTTTCCCTCCAGTGACCCTTGCAGCTAACCCAATAACTGGCTCCAGCATAGAGTTATATACAATAATACGTTGTGTCACTGCCCTATTGCGTTTTATTGATCGCAAAAATTTATTCATTCATAAAAGGACAGGAAGTAAAAACTAAGAGAGTAGTTGATTATATGAAGAAAGTCTCACCACACAAATGATCGGCACTGAGGTACACGTGACTGGGATCTGTAATCTTGGAGCATGGTGGGTGGGACCTTTTAATGAAGAGCAGAGCAATGAGCCAACAAAAAAGGCAACACGTTATTATCACGGAAGGAAACCGCTTTGATAATTTAAACGTTCTTCCGTGCAAATGGCATGTTGTTATTTGTTGACTCATTGACCTGGAACCACGGGGGGTCCATTCCGAGCTTTTTGCATATTTGCTTTCCCATTGGCTGCTGATTTTGCTGCGTGCGCTGACGTCACAACACAGCTCAACAGCTTACGCAAATGCGCACACGTCATACCGGAAATGCTCCAGTGTGCGTGCTTCCTGTGACGTCACGTAATGAGCTTGAGAGTGGCCAACCTTACTATATACTATCGTTCTACCAATCTTGCCTGGAACTTAAAACTTAAAAGTTCCATTATGCTCGAAAATTATGGAGCCTAATAACTGTCCTGGCAAAAAGGACTATATGGTGACTGCATGGAACTAAAGATAATACATTTTTCTTGGGTGAATACTTTGACTAT
Organism: Lithobius niger; assembly: GCA_023313725.1. Lineage (NCBI taxonomy): Eukaryota > Metazoa > Arthropoda > Chilopoda > Lithobiomorpha > Lithobiidae > Lithobius > Lithobius niger. Next base: position 5,833 of record JAHWFP010234533.1, on the reverse strand, counting down.
GAAAGAAAAGAAGTACAGTGATATGCAAAAACCGAGTTTTAGAATATAAACCTTGTTTCTCTTCAGGCAATGGAGACTAATCCAAAAAAAAAATGGCTGTAAGACTCGCAAGGTAGTCGTATTGGTAGATGTGTCAACCAATGGGCCTCAGCCATTAATTAAATGACGTCACGCATGTGCTATTAGGTGTCGGTTTATATCTCAAGTCTTCAAAACAACACAGAAAGTCCACATAAATTCACATCAAGGACATACCCAATGTCCAGATAATTTTCTACATCCCATAGATGTCTTCATGAGGCTTCTACTAAATTTGGACTGCCGACTACATCATCAACAACGCCATTCACATTCGAATTGGAATTCGAATTCCAATGTGGATGGCGTTGTTGATGATGTAGTCGGTAGTCTAAACTTAGAAGAAGCCTCACGAAGACATCTGTGGGATGTTCAAAACTAGCTGACATTGGGTACGCCCTTGATGTGAATTTATGCAAGCTTTTTGTGTTGTTTTTTATGACGTGGGGTTGACATTTTCACAGTATCCATTTTAGCAATGTTTTTCGAGAAGATCTCAAGTCTTTTAGTTGCCGCCTAATAATTTCCGTGATTTTTTTGTAGTTATCATATTTATTTTGCACATTTTCGCAAAAAAAAATTCTTGACCAATTTTACTGATTTACGAAGTAAGTTTACAAAAGAGGCATAGAATGAAGAGAAGCTCCATTGCTGTGCTTCGCGCCGTACGTCCTACAGAAAAGTGTACAATGTAAATAACAGTGGAACATTATTTCCAAATTTTAGGAGTATGTAAATTTTAATAGTAAACTTAGGGTTGAAGAAACAAAAAGTAAAAAAAAAAAAAAATTATGAGACGCGTGAACTCTTGCAGCAATTTCACAAACGTTACCCAATTCAGAAAGGGGTAGCCGTGTATTTGCGTTTCCAATTGAAAAAAAGAGAAAGCCAACAAGTTGCGTGCATTAAGTTGAGTGACGTTTCGGATTATGCTGCAATCCGTCATCAAGCAATGGTCGATTAGCCCAAGGTCATAGACATACGCTGAAAACAAAACCGTAACATGCCGGCAAAGGCTAGCAATAACATGAAACTAGGAAACAAGACATCATTCAGTAATCAACTTTGAGATTAAACTAAAAATTAAAATAATAAAAACACAATTTGGGAGCCAGAATCTAGAAAATAGGCAAAAAAGTGACTTCCTTCCCTGCGAAAGCAGAGGTGGAGGTGAGAACGGTTGTTCCTATCTTCCATATATGTTATATGTAGCCAGAGCACCAGTGGCCAAATTTTGAAATACCCAGTTTGTGCAAAATGGAACGTATTCTTTAATTTGCCTATTATCTGGCAAAACATGGTTGCGGACTGGGGGGGGGGGGGGGGTCTCGTGCCAAAATACAAATAACTTCCAGGTTAATCCTAGAGTGGTATTTCTGTTCAGTAAATAATATTTTTGTGTTCTCCAGGTCTGGGGTGTGCCCTGTATTTATACGATGTTGCACTAATGAATACGATTGGTCATTTGCCATCAGATTTGATTTGATTGATAATATTCTTTTAAGTTTTCACTTCGTAGTACCTATAGAGGTGACGCTGCAAGATGGTTCGTTACACGGGATTTGATGATTACATTTTGTGCAGTTTTTGCTGTTGTTTAATACTCTTAGTTTTTTTGGCCTAGAAAGCTTTTTTAGAGTTGGGTGAGACCAGTTGAATATTTTGCACAAACTAACTTTCAGGTATTACTAAACCGTTTGGAATACTGCTCACCTCTCAAAATATTCAACTGGTCTCACGTACCCATCCCACTCCAAAAAAGCTTACCATGCAGAAACTACGAGATAATAAACAACACCAAAAAACCAGCACAAAATGTTATCACCAATTCATTAGTCCAACATCGTATAAATGCAAGGCACACCCTAAACCTGGCGAACACAAAAAATATCGTTTACTGAAACGCAATACCGCTCTAGGATTGAGACTTGGAAGGTATTTGTATTTTGGCACAAGACCTCCCCGGTCCACAACCACAACCTATTTTTGTCAGATAACAGACAAATTAAAGAATACGTTCCAATGCTGTAGAAACTAGGTATTTAGAAATTTGGCCACCAGAGCTCCGGATGCTCATAAGGAAGGCAGAAGCAACCTTCCCCACTTCCACGTCTGCTTTCGCAGGAAGGAAGCCACTCTTGTCTGTTTTCTGGATTCTAGCTCCGGAATTAGGATTTTATTATTGAATTTTTTAATTTAATGCTAAAGTTGCTTACTGGCTAACATTGTTTCCTAGTTTCCTGTAATTGCTAATCTTTAGTATATTATTTTGATGGCCTCATGCTAATCAACCTGTGCAACAACGGATTGCAGCATAATCCGAAACGTCGCTTAAAGGTACATCCCGCCTGCCTTATAACATTCCGCCTGCCTTATAACAGCCACGTGCAGATCGCAATCCGCGCATGTTACCATCGCCAAGGTCATCTGAGATAGTAGCTACGTTCCTCGCAGCGACGAACGCAGCTACTGTCTCAGTTGGCCTTGTGCCTAATAGACGAACCAGCATAAACGCATTAATTGTGTCGTCACAAACCGGAACGATTTTCATATTTTAAAATCACACTTTATAATTTTTTAGATTAGTATCTTATTATTTTTCTTCGGCGGTCTATTGGCATAAATAATTTTAATTTTTACCGCATTAGTCTTTTAGATTTTTGATCTCGTGGTGATCATTAGCAAATGATTAAAAATTAGTACTGCACACACACAGTCGAAACGTCAAGGTAAGCGCGCAAAGGATCATTTAATCGCAGGATGTTGTTAATAAGTATAGGATTTTCAACAGAAAATCTCGTAAACGCCACGTTTTAAAACGGGTTTTTAGCAAGGGATTGACTAACGGTAAGTAAATAGAACTTTGGGGGCCGTACTTGACGTGGAAGATCGAGAAAAATGGCGGCAAGCGGTATACCTTTAACTGAATTTGCGTAAGCACCTTGTCCGCTTTCCTGTGATACGCTTGCGTTTCTAAGGCAGCAAAAAGCGACGATTGCTGCAACCAGGACGGCGTCTTGTTGTCGGGCGCGTTTGACCAGTGACTTGAGTCAAGCAACGAACCGTTTGGCCCTGAGACGCTGCGGGGGCGGGGGTTCTCACCTGGCCAAAGAAAAAGCCACTTCTTTCCAAGAATTGTGCTTATTCATAGATTTTGTCTCTGGTTGTGGTAATTGGTGCGGGTGGGGAAAACTAGAATTGCGTGGAGAAAGAAGAAGCGAAAAATTTGCACAACTCGAAACTGCGAGAAGAGTCAAATGTGGAAAAAAGTATAAAAAAAGAAATCCTCGTTGAACCCTCCGACACAGTTCATCGAATTTTGGTTGCGAAACTAAATAAATTGCAAGCTAGGCGGCCGACTACAGAAATGATTCATTTGCGTGGTGGCGCGTAACTGCTTTGGCGAGGATGGGAAACGCACGAGCTCAAAGTGAAAAAAATAAATAAAGCATTAAAAAAGTAAAATAAACTGGAAATTTTAGCTGTGGGAAAAATAAGAACTGTTAGTTGAAACAAACTCTGATTGCAGAAACGACTCTCCTGACAAGACCTATAGCCGCGTTTTGTAAAACATTCCGTTTTCTTATTCAAACTTTAAATCTCCATGAAGATTGGTCATTAAATGGCTCTTGCAAAAAGTTCCTTTTGGGTGAACGAAGAAAGCTTTTTTTGTTATTTTATTTATTTATTTATATTTATTTATTTATTATTTATTCTATTTAACTTTATAAATCGAAAATGTCGGCGTATGTCTTTTCCATTACCCAGATGCAACTACGTTGTACTATATGTATTAAAGGGATATACCTCCCAGCGCCATTTTTCTCGATCCTCCACATCAAGTAGAGTATTTCCTTACCGTTAGTCTTTCCCTTGCTAAAAATCGTTTTTAAAATGTGGCGTCTAGGAGATTTTCTGTTGAATATAGTGGAACTTTATTTACTAACGACCCGTTACTAAATCATGCACTGCGCGCGTAAAATAATCATGACGTTTCATCTCTGTGTGTTCATCTACTAATTTTCTAATAATTACCATGAGATCTAAAATCTAATTGACTAATGCAGTAAAAATTAAAATTAATTATTCTAATAGATCGCCGAAGCAAAATTATAAGACACTAGTCTAGAAAATTATAAATTGTGATTTTAAAATACAAGAATCATTCCAGTTTTTGACGACACGATCAATGGGTTCACGATGGCTGGACTATTAGGCGCAATACCAATTAAGATAATAGCTATGTTTTTCACTGCGAGGAACGAATCTACCGTCTCAGTTGACTTTAGCTGTGGTTAATACGCGGATGTGATCGTCGCGTGGGTGTTGTGAGGCAGACGGAAGGTTGTAAGGCAGGCTGTATGTTGCTTTAAAGTGAATCCAGATGCACTACCATCACTTTAAAACATCTTGTACAGGCTACTGTTTTTTTTTTTTTTTTAATTATCTCATTGTAGTACGGTAACAGCCTGTTAATTTTGTGAAATTAATTGTGTTATAGAATGCAAAGTTTAAACGAAAATGTCGGGAAAGTTTTTAAGGCACCAAAGTCTTTCAATTTTACAGAATCCATTTCCTCAGGGAAAAAATGTCCATTTTTGCAGAATCAAATATTGAGGAATGCGTTCAATTCCAAACTTGCGGAATTTGGAATTTGGAGTTTGCTGAATTGTGATTCCAAACTCGCGGAAATTGTGCTGACCTGTAAGTTCTGTAATTTGTTTTTAGAATTTCTGTTAGATTTTTAAAGATTTTATTTTTCCGATGATCAAAATCGAACTAATGCCATTGTTATATGACGTCCGACTGACTGGCCGTGTAACTCATCCCCCACCCCCGTTTCAACCCTCTTCTCGCCCGAAAAATATTTTGCGAAATAGAAAAACAAATTTTCCGTTCTATACCTATTTTTGGCTAGAATGCCAAAAATATGCAACATCAGAATATTTACAGCAGTATGAATGGGATTTAGTTTTGATTAGAAAGTTTTGTATGAAATTCTGCAGACTGCGTAGCTGCAAGTGGTTTTTGTAATATTTTTTTTTAGAATTTCTGTTAGTTAATGATATCTAATAACCATGTGTCTTTTAAGTTCTGCGAGTTTGATATTCCAATTTGACAGATTCCAGGCTCACAGAATTCCTCAAAATTTGATTCTGAAAAAAAAAATGAACATTGTTCTGCGAAAATGCTTCTACGAAATTGGACTACATGCACCAGCAAAAGACTTATCTAAAATTCTGCAAAAAAATTACTAAGTGAATTCGGTAAAATAAAACCTTGTAACATCCCTCAACTATAGGAATTTCTGCAAAGAGAAATATATTCTTGAAGCATTTCTCTACATGAAGATATTTTAAGCCTACTTGATGTGTGATATCAACGTTAGCGAGGAAAGAAATGATCGTTCTTCACGTTAACTTTTCAAAAATTTAATGTTTAAGGTTTGACGTTTCTTTAAAAAAAGTCATTAAAATAAAACAGTATTCCAAGTTGTAAGTTGCGAATGGTCCAATAAACGCTTACCAAAATATCTGACAGTTTTTTGTTTAACTTATGCATCTCAACTTTTCAACTTGAGCTAAGCAAATGTTTAAAAAAAAAAGGGTTGCTTTACTGTAAGTCACATTGCCACAATGAAGCATCATTTAAAAAAATTATTCTTTATCAAGCACATTCCTACCCTATTCGGACTTTCACTTTATTATCTTTTGCGAACAATTGATCTTTATCCCTTTGCGTTGCTACCATTTTT